>MU223052.1:879281-912767 GCA_018584345.1 Thuja plicata | reverse complement strand
AGACAGCAAGTTAGTATGTGAAAAAAAGTGAACTATATTTGTTTACTCTAACATGATTAGTATATAAACATCATAAGTTCATAAATGAGATCTTCTAGAATATAATAAACATTCATCTCTAAAAAAACAAATTTTGTGAGTTTTTCTTTGCATATATTTTGGGGTATTACAGAAGTGCAATAATTTCTTTGATAAAATCTAGGAGAGAGTAGGAAGTTGGATCTTTTGTCTATGTTGTTTCTTCCTCTCTTCTTGACTGATTCTTTTTCCTACTTTCTAGTTTTCTTTTCTGTTAGATGGTTGTAATAAAAGCTCTGCCTTTTCTTAGGGCATCTGGAGTTTAGCAGTTAGATTTTTTTCCCTTTAAATAAATCCCCACTCCTGCATGAGAAGGAGGGGCTGTAGTATTATTATATTTGCATTCTGTTATTTTGTAGTGGATAATTCTTGTACTCTTTTATTCAAATTAATGAGCTAATAAATTTTTGAGTTCAATACTCTGTAATTACGTATTCTAGGTACTCACCCAAGGGGGTCCACTTGGTGAGGAATCCATAGTTTAGATTCATTCTAGTTAGTTCATTTTCCTGCATTTTTGTTTTTTTAAATCCTATGTTGAACAACTCCTGCAGCCAAAGCCATAGGACAACTACTGCTTCCTACGGCCAAGTGACATAGTAAGTAAAGCATTATAGTTGTTTTTGTGCACTCTTCCATCCTGCTAGTAGCCTTTGTTTCCATCATTTATTTTCAAATAATCTACTTCCACATACATAGTTTAGATTTCCTTGAAGTATTCATTTCATGCAGCAATAGTATAGTTTCATTTCAAAAGCATTTATTTCCTGCAGAAATTATAGAATGACTAGTTTAAGAAGTGCTTGGTGCATGTTTTCTTTGCCCATTTCAAGTAATAGGTGTCTGGGTTTGACATATTAAATGAGTTTATTGTAAAGTGGATGAAGTTCTTAGTTGGATCTCTAAGCCCTGATTTAAAAGGATTATTCCTAGTTTCTAAATATTTATAACAAGCAATCACCCCCAGTGGTAGAAAGTGCCCCTACACCCACCCCACCACCTCAATCATCACACTGCAACACCACTACCCAGCTTTTTTTTGAGGTCAAATTAATTTAGAAAATGGTATTGCCACTCACCACTGACATGGGGCAGCTCAAGATGGGACCCCTATGTCCCATTGAACCAACCTCTCTTAGAGAGGGAGCATCTTTTTGGGACAATGAAGCTTCAATAACTCTAGGCCCCATAACCCTTATAACAATGGAAAAAATAATAATGCTCAGCCCAAACAATATTGGAACAATATTCTGAACAATGGGGGTGTCCCCCCTGGTTAGACTAACACCCAAGGGGACACAAGACCTAGCCATTCTATGCAACTTTCTTAATTTCACCACTTGACGTCCTAGTGTCATCTACCTGACACTAGTTTGCATTCTAAGGTAAACTACACCACGGTAGAGAAGATCACCAAAATCTCCTAGTTTGATATGTAGCAAAATAGTGATTCTCCACCTCTGGAATCTTTAGTTGAACCTCACCATTTTTCTTTTTCCTATGAAACCATTTTTTTAGTGATGGTGAAGAAGATGGAGAAGATCCTGACTTGTAGGGTTTCTTCAATGACTCCATCCTCGCATTCAAGGCTAACACCTTTACCAACCCTAGGATTTCCTACAACAGTCAGATTTAGTCAAACAAGGGTCCTCTTACAAAATTGATTCTACCAAAAATTGTGAATCTTCCACTGCACCCGCTCACAAATTACAACTTGGCCCCTCCCAAAGGATTCACACCTAACTACACACATGATTTTATTGGAAAAGTTTTGTGGGCCCCAAAAGGAAAGTTTGATATCACAAAAGTGATGGAGAATATCACTACCACTATGACATTAATGTAAGTGTTGCTTAGTTGTCCCCAGCAGAGGAAGTCCCTCTTGTAGTATCTAGAGAACCCAAAATCACACAACCACCCACCCAATTCTGTCACATTTGATAATCCCAATGCAGCCATATTTCAGGGGTGTACAGAGGACCCCCTTCTTACTCGACCTTAAACTCCATGGTAAAATCTTACCCAACTACCTAGAGTATTTTGAAGCTTTAGGTAATGTCATGCCCTTGTCCATCTATAAAAATCTCAGATTGATGCCCACACCATCCAAGAGCATAGTCATCGAGCTGGATAAAACTATTGTCAAGATGGAGTGAAAATTAAAAACATCCAAGTTCAATTGGTGCAAGATCCCCAACTATCTAGTGTTATTCACATCCAAGTGGTTGACATCCCTAAAACCTACGGGATGCTATCGAGTCAAAATTAGTCCAAATCCTTAAACTGATATATCTTGATCAAATTTTCCCACCTATGGCACCCTTAGAGGGGAGAAGCTAACCAAATTAGGGTGGCAAAAGAACCTCAGATGAAACAAGCCCTCATGTATAATGGTTAGGTAAGAGAAGTCGTGTTTGTTGAATTAGAGCCCAAATTGTATAAGGCCAAAGAAATCTTGACCCTAGATTTTTTCCCAAGTGGAACGATACCCAAAAAGGACCCCGCAATCACCCTGAGCATTCATGATCTCATCATAAAGCTAAAACAAGATGTGAGATCCCAAGGTAAAAAGGAAAAATTTAACTTGCCTATTGTCTAGAACTTGGTGTCAGGTTCATTGTAAATTTCATTCAAAGCTGGAATGCACACCATGTGTAGATACGACCAAGGTTCGCCTTGAGGATTTCCAAGTAGAACAACACAGGGGCCAGGCCCTACCCAACCATGAACATATCTGACAGACCTCCTTCTAAGTTATGATGAGTAGGGACTCCTTGGGGAATTTCTTTGGTTCCTGCGTCTCCTCAGTTAGGTAATGCACCCGAAGCTGCCACACATCCCAAATTAGTCCCAATTCTTGCCCATATTTGGAAACCACAGCATACCCGCAATGACCTCTGGATTCTTAAATTTGATGGATCCCAATCCAAGAAAGGTTGTGGAGCCAGGGTGGAACTAATCAACCCTCGAGGAAAGTCTTTCCTCACATCGTATCATTTGCAGTTTGAGTGCACCAGTAATGTCACCAAGTACAAGGGCTTGGTCCTTGGATTCTTTATCTCCTTTAGAAAGGGAGTCACATGCCTTCGGGCCATGGGTTACTCAAAAATTGTAGTCTGGTAAGTTCGGAGCCTATACACATGTCATGATAAATGTCTGGTAGGTTCCTATCACAATTGAGCATGGAACTTAATAGAGGAATTCGATTCCTTTAGCATTGAAGTAATTTACTGGAAATGAAAATATATTATGGATGCCCTAGCCGTATCATCTAGTACTCTCGATCTGATGGTGGGTTCCAGGTTCCAAAAATTTTTAGTTGAGATGATGCCGATACCCTCCATTTCTAATAATGTAACCAACCTTTAGGTATTCAAGGATGACAAACATATCCTCACCTTTATGGAAAATGTGGGTTTAATCAAAGACCAGATCATGGAGGAAGAAGAACATGATGATACCAAACAAAAATAAAATGAGGATGAAATCCTGGACCTTCCCACCAAAACTATCCCAAAGGGGATGGTTTCCCTCAAATGTATCTGTTGTGGGTCCACAACACACACCATACTTTTTGGTCCGCTGACCACGGGGATCCCCCTCTTTTTGTTTTTTCTAACTTTTGTCCTATCCACCCTCTTTGAAATCCAGTTAGCCACCATAGATGATTGTTGAAACCAAGTTAGAGGAAGGGAGAACCCTTTTTTTGGCCTTTTAGAGGACTTAGGTCCTCGAAAATTTCAAAATGGCCGAAAGGCCGAAGACCTGACCTTTCGGTGTTTTCAGACTCTGAAAACATCGAAAGGCCAAAGGCTTGGTCCTCCCTTGGCATTTTTGGCCTTTCGGGGTCTTAAAGTTCCAAAACCACTGATGTCAGCCTACGGGTTATAAATAGGAAAGGCCTTCATTTCTAAATCACTTTGTGTTTATTTTGTTCTCCTAGCCATGATTTTGTCTGCTTCTCCTCACCGATCGCTTCCACTTCTGAGCCACCTAGTTGTCCTCCCTTTTCTCATTCATTCGAGGTAGGCTCTCCTCCCTCTTCCTCACTTTATGTTTTTGGGTCTGTCTAGGATTTTTTCGGTGTGCCTAGTGCCTGTCCAGCCTAGGGCACTTTTTTTTGGCCCTTTATCGGGCCTTTGTGCCTTTGTGTGTTGACAGGGACATCCCTCCCTGTCAGCCCTAGGGCTTCCTAGTTTCATTTTGGTCTTAGGTTTAGGGTTTCATGTTTCATCGATCATGACCCTTAGCATAGGTCTTCAGCCTCCGAAAGGCTAAAAACATATCTTCAAACCTCTTGCTATGTGTCATTTCAGACATTTTAGCCTTTCAGACATCCGAAAGGTCTGAAAGACTGAAAGGTTTGAAAAGGCCAAAAGTGAGACCCTTGTTTGAGCTTATGAGTTTCATCATCATCTTCAGACATTCAGCATTCCTAAACAAGCACCTATCAGTTTCGAACCTTGAAAATCCCAACGGACTTTTTCCTCCAATGGACATTTTTCGCACTTCCGGACATTTTGGCCTCCGAACTAGTTTTCAGTGACCAAAAACCCAAAAGGCCCGAAAGTGTGAAAAAACTTACACTTAGTTGTTTATTCAGCTCTCTTTTCTTACTTTCATAGTTTAAGTTGTTTTTCCAGTTCAATAAGATACTGACATTTGTCTTTTCTTGCAGGAATGACTGAACCAAAGACAACCTCCCCAATGAAGTATCAATACAAGGGGAATCCCCCTAGCTCAAAGGTGGGAAATAAGTAGAGTGAGATAACAGACGCCAACATTGGGAATGTGTATTGGAATGAATTCCTAACTTAGTGCTCCTAGCCAGCAAACAGATCTAAGGATTTCACTTCATTAGTCCTATCCGGGCTAGTGAATGCAACCGCACACCCTGTGGTCATTTCATCTTTAGAATTGATCATCACCCTAGCTCATCACTATGATTCATAAATGAGGGTGGTAGTAAACTTAGAGGATTTGGTGGTACTGGACATTAGGCCGGATGTCATTGAGGATGTCTTTCACCTTCACAAAGGCATAGACAAGTTCTATGACTTCTATATAGAAAAGGGGACCAAGTAGTTTGGCAACAAGGAGCAAGCCAAACATGAGATGATGAATAAAGAATACCTCAAGAAACCAGTCCCTAAGAACAAATTGGACAAGATAGACCTCTGAAGAGGATATATGAAGGATGACATCCACGCAGTTATAAAAATGATAAGCCAGGTGTATGGGTTGCCACAATCCACTCAACTAGAGCACTGGATGATCCTTCTGATAGAAAGGATTAGGGAATGGAAGGGAAGATTTGACTGGGGCACCATAATTAGTGACAACTTGGACAAGCAATTGATAGCAGTGAGGCATAACCCCAAGTTTTACATGATCAATTACGTGGTGTATCTACTAGTTGCATAGGCAGATTATCCAGACTTCACCAAGAGGGGAAGTCTAAATGACCCAAATGCATGGCCCCACCTTGTATACCCGTAGCTAGTAAAAGGAGAAAACATGCCCGAGGATTCCCCAGATTATAGGATAGTTAATGATGCGTTCATATTTGCAGTCATCTGATATATTGAAGGTGAATTTTCTAAAAGGATGTCAGAAGAAGTTTCTGCTAAGGTAAGGGCCATTGGGGCCTATTTTATCCAGTTCAGGACATTCACATACATCAGGATAGCTGGGTCAACTTTACAACCAAAGAAGCTAACCAGGTACCCATCCGACTAGATAATCACAATGGAGATGGCCAGACAACTTGTGGATGCATGCAAGCACATAAAGCATAAGAAGAAACACTATTGGGACTTTCCCATCTCTTTGGGACCATATACCCTCTAGGACATGAAGGTTTGAAAGTCCTTGGCTTTTGAATGGGATGGTTGCCCCTTGCAATTTTACAAGATAGTGCGAGCTCGCTTTGACCCCATAGGTTCTTACAGCCACATTATTGGCAAGTTATACACACATGAGCCACACTTGGAGGATCACTGGATAAACTGCATAGATGATCATGAGGTCAGGATTTGGGATTATTGCAAAATGAACCTCACTTTGGAAAAAGAGGTGTTGAAGGTTCCTATTTCCTTGAATGTTTGGGAATGTGATTCAGGTGAGGTCTTGGAAGAAATTTACACCAAAGATAAGGTATACGACTGGCCAATCATGAACACAAAGGTGGACAAGGAAGAAAATGATGACATAGACTTCCAGGAAAGACATGTGATAAATACCACCATACCTTGGATCAAGAAGCCACACAAAATGAGTCCAATCCTGGTAAAGATATTGATGGCACCCTCAAGGAAGGTAGAAAAATAGCGAGGGAGAAATCAACAACTCATAAGTACAAGAAAGCTCCCCCTCACAAGCATAGAACTGTGTATGGTCATGAATGACTAGTTTAATATGGCTCTAATCTAAGGCCGAAGAAAACTAGAATGATAGGCCAGATTGACCCACCAGTGGGGTCATCACAACCCCAATTAAGAGAAGGCCCATCTACCTCTAGCTAATATTCCCCCACCACTGAGAAGAAAACATATAAGAGGAAGAAGTGTTTCAAATCTCCATGGTTAGAAACTATACAAGAAGAGCCTGAGGAAGAGGATGTAGGTGAGCCCCTAGTCCAGAAGACTAGGTTGCAAAAGAGGAGAGAAAAGGAGACTAATAAGAAACATAAAGAGGATCCTAAAGAATAGGACAATCCTTTGGATGCATTAGGATCAGATGAATTTATGCTTTCTGATTTTGAAGGACTTGAAGGCTTTTCAGATCATAGAAAAGATACCCACACTGGGGGACCACCACTCATACAACCCCAGGTAGTGCTCACTCCACCACCGGTCCAGTTCACCAATACTTTGGTGAATGTTTTTGTTCCACCAATAAGCTCCAATTCTGCTCCAGGGCCTAAAACCCAAGACAGTGGGGTAACTCAACATTTAGCGACAGATAGTGTAGCTAGAGGGAGTTATGTTTTCACTACACCACCTCATATACTTACTCCACCAACTTATCTACCACCTCACATATCTACTCCACCGGTTTCCCTACCAACTCCAAAACCTACTCCTGCACCAACTCCACCTCTGTCTACTACCACCATCTCCTCATCTCCCACTCCAATCATACCAACACTTGTTCCCTCAACATCAATCCCTCCAACATGTGCCACTCAGGTTTCTAGAGAATCTATGAGTGCTAAAGAAACACCACCTTTCCAGACCACGCTGGAGGCCCTAACCGGTCTAAGGTCAAAGGTATCAATTGACACTTCCAAGGAAGAAGCTTAGGACAAAGAAGAGGGTAATGTGGTAATTGAATGAGGAGAGGTGGAAGGAGAGAGAGAAGAAGGGGAAATGGATGTAGATACTAGAGTGGAAAGAATGAAAGGAGGGAAAAAATAGGAAAGAGGGAAAGAGAAGGGATCAAAGAAAGAAATAACGCCAGAAGTGCGATGCATAACTTTAGTCCTGCAGGTGGTACCATATGAACCTGTAACTACATCTAGAAAACCTACTTGGTTTACCAAGGAGATACAACCCAGGAAGAGAACTTATACCAATGAATTGGATGGGAAGGATGTAAGTATGATCACTGTGAAGCAAGCCTTCCACCAGGTAGAAATCAGTGTACCTGCAAAGACCATTTTATATGTGACTCAGGACACTGGGGGTCATTGGCAGGCCTAGATAGCTATCCCTCCCCTAACCACTTCTCAGAAAATAGGCTTGTTAGAGGGCTATACATTCAAGGAGGTAGATTTGGGTGAACCTACCAGAGAAGGTAGCAAGACACTAGTAGCATTAGGGTTGAGGCACGCTCTAGGGTTCATGAATAAAGATGAAGAAACCATCAAAGATTTAATAGACCAAAATGAAGCATTAAAAGGTTTCATTCAAAATATGGTGGGTCCTATTGACCCAAATTGTTTAGAAGCTTCATTACAAGCTATGCTTGATAAAAGGGCTACACCAGATTTGTCAGCAGGTTTGGCTCCCTCTTTCATCCAGGCGAGCGCCGATTGGATAAATGACTTCAAAAAATTTGGAGAGAAGGAAATTCCATTGGTATTTAGGCCATACAAGACCATATTGGTTGAATTCAATTCACTCATTGACCTGGTGGAAGATGATGGGGGTATGGATGTAGAGGTGGTTAAATGGTAAGCAGCTCTCTAGGATTTGGAGATAATTTGAAAGCAACGTTTCCAAATTTTGGTGAAAGTCTATGAGGGTGAAGAATTGGATAAATTTGAGACCTACACTGAACAAATGACCAAAATAAATAAGGCCTACAAGAAACACCAAGCCCTTATAGATGAAAAGTGGGAGGAGGTAATAAAATGGATCAAAGATATAGATACTTTCTTCACAGGGGTCGGCCTCAACGTCTATTGAGATGAGAACAAATAGGCTCTATGTCCTTCCAAAGAGGTGGTCCAATAGTTCAATTATGTTCTGGCTGGAGTTAGTACCTAGGAGGCCCTATAGAAATTGTTTTACATGAAAGAAGAAATACAAAGAATGTTACAACACAAGGAAGAGATCACATTCTTCGCTTCTAAATTGAATATCTTTAGGAAGAAGTAAGAATGAAGGGTCACTAAGATAAAAAGGAAAGAGATCAATTTTGAAGAAGTCTAGGAGATAGTGCAGAGGCTTCGAGAAGCTCACCTAGAGATCTTCACTGGATAGGGCTCCAAGGTTCAATTATTGCCTAGACAGGGAAAGATTTTCAACACTTGGCCAAAATTCTGCCAAGGAAAAGTTTCATCCTTTTGGCCTCTAATTTTTTGGCCATTTGGCCCTGAAAGTAAGAGGTATTTTTTGGCCTTTCAGCCTTCAAAGATTTCCGCATTTTGGCCTCTACAAGGTTTTTCGGCCTTTCGGCCTACGACAAGTCTAAATTTTTGGGACCTCCAAGTTTTAAGATTTTGAGAAACACTTGGGGAATTTGAAAGGCATTAAAGTTTCGGGGTAGAGGTCAGGATCTGAAAAACTAGGGGTTTTCAGTGAGGTCACTTTTTCAAACACTAGTTGGACTATAGATCAGATTAATGGACAACTTGAGTTCATTTTGGGAAGACTCAAGGTTTCCTATCAGTTCCCACTGCAAGAGACAGTTCCAGATGAAGAATCCAAGAAGGACTACCAGAATCAAGAACAAGACTCCCAGTCCACAGGAGGAACTCACCTTCTTTCTCTCTCCCTTCTTTGGTGGATTTTTCCCTCTTTGCATGAGAAAATGGATTGTAAATGGATTTAATAATCCATGCAAGTTATATAGTATTAGTTAGCAGTAGTTTCCCTTCAGTAAGGTTCTCTGATGCCCTAACTCCAAAAATCAAAGTTGTAGATCAAAACTCTATATATTGTAATCAAAAAGCAATGTAAAAAGTGGACTTCTTAATACAATAAAGATCTACATTGGGTCCTTCATTCGTGGTGTGTGAATTACTACTATCTATGTGAATTTATTGAATGTATGCTTGCATTATTCTTTATTTTTCAGAGAGCCCTTTGTGTTGTTGTGTTTTGAATTCATGCTACTTTTATTTGGAGTTTGTTGTTGTTTATCTACCTTGCTATGATGAATGCGTGGAGGAGATCATCTTTGGGCTTAACGATAAATCTGTCTCGTGGGTGCGCACATCTTGGTGACTTCATGATTTGATAGATTTTGAATATCTTGCATGAGTGAATACGTCTTCTCTCCAAATGCTTGCATCTGTGGAGTAGTGAATTGTGACTTGGTCTAATTCATGCTTCGCGGGTTGTTCCAAATCTCTCCATCATTCAATTAACAAGGAAGGGTTTACAATAGTTTATGTCCTTAGGATTTTACTTTTCTTTAGGATTCAATGCATTTCATTGTTACCCTCATCCCTTTAATTCTGTTTTAAATTCTAAAAACTACTATCTCAAAAAAATATAAAGTTGAATGTTATTTACCATACCCATACTTGTTAAATAGAAAATACCAAAAAAAAAGAGAGAACTAACAATATTTTACAGTTTGTTGTCTTGAACGTACCAACAAAGGCCTCCTTGTGAACAATCACATTTATCTTCAACTGAGTAACCAAGAAGGTTGTGACTCGACCCCAGAGAACCTTGGGAATAACTTGGTTATTCTTTCAAGAGAGGAAATTGAATCTCAAGATCCTAGGAAGTTGTCTTGTGTTAAAATAACGCTCAACAGAAGTGGCGCTAGAAGGAGGGCCTCAAGAATTAAGAACTGGATATTATTGGATCTTTCTCCCCAGAGAGGTTTGAGCATGTGCTTAGATCATCTCCAAAAAGAGGCGAGTTTCTTGAACTCATTCACTACCAAAGGGATCGTAGCGACAAGGGTAAAGAAAAAGATAAATCTTCTCATCACCTTGCCATACCTCAGAATCCTCTTGGACAACAATCATACATTGCTGCCCCAAATATTACCGCAACCATCAATCAAAATCAGAACTTGCCAACTCAACATTTGTTGAAACCTTGTCCAATGGCCTTTTTTTCTAATGCAACAAGCTCACCTTTGAATTTTTTTGGGCAGCTCGATGAGTTACCCAAAAATCTAGAGAAGTTTTGTATGTGATTCATATATGGAAAATCTAGGACAACGAAAGAACACATCCGTGCCTTCAAGGAAATTTGCAAGTGTAAAGAGATTTCCCACCAAGATGTTGTATGTCATCTATTCCCATACACTTTGGGAGAGTTTGCATACAAATGGTACCTGAATTTTCCATAGGGGTCTATCTAAGTATGGAATGACTTTGAAACCAAATTCCTCAATCAGTTCAAATTATATGTCGATCCTGCGGTGACACATCACCAGTTGATAACCATGAGGAAGGATCCTAAGGAGCCCATTGCTATGTTTGATCATCATTTTCACAAAATGCATCAAAATCTGGAAGCTCCTTACACTATACCAGATGAAGCTATCATACAAGTTTACTTAAAGGCTTTAGATCCATTTACCTCAATCTTTCTAAGAAGGCTTCCTCCGACAGATAGAGATACAGTTGAAAAGGTGTATAATTAAGCCATCACTTTCACTCAGTAAATGGACCCACAAGAAGGAATCTATGTGGCTGTGCCCATCATGAGTAATCTTGTGGTCCCACACCCATTTGCAGTGAAAAATCAAACCTTGGAAAACCACTTGCCCATGCTAAATCCTATACCGGCACAACCATGCACAACCATACCTTCACCCATTACTTATCTAGGCTATGAAGCTCATAAAATGACATTCGTAGAATAGAGGGTTGTACCCAAAAATGAGCCTGATGCTCTCATGACTTCTAAGTTAGACATCATAAAGAAGACCTTATCACAACTCACTAGCGAAGTTACTAGAATGAAGCTAAACCCACCCCAAAATCAGGGTGGATACCAACGAGCATCTGCTGGTCCAAATACATACCCTCAGAATCCAAATAGGGGTTTTAATGCATACAACAACAAGAACACAGAAGATAAATCATTTGGGCAGCAAAGGCCAAATCGGCCATGGAACACTAGACCAAATAATGGAAACATCCCAACAGATGATGCCAATACTTATGAGGCTTCAGAGGCCAATTTTGTCAAGGCTCCAACTAAGCATCAAGACAATAATGGATATATGAACAACTCCCAAGACCACTACACCCAGAATCCAGAGGGGGCCCCGGTGCAATTCAATGCTATGGTGTTCGATTCCTATGAGTCTAGAAGGGAAGGAGGCTCAGAAGCTTATACGGGAGAAGATGAGTTTGTGTTCCCTTTTTAGAGAGAGAATGAGCTTGAATAGTCTGAGGGGCACACCTTCCAAACTGATCAGTGAAACTCATATAACCTTTAGAGTAGAAAGGAGCCCCTCACCGATGGCATACCTCCAGGAAAGCAACCAACTCCACCAGATCCTTGGGCTAGTAACAATCCCATACCTCCAAAGGTCCCAAATGCTCCCACACCTCCTACGACAAGTACATATGTTGGCTACCGAGGGACAGCTTGGTCAAATTAAAAATACACTGCAGTAGATGAACTCAAGAAAACTAAGGTGAACATCTCTATGTTTGAACTATTGCAAGGCTACCCATCTCAAAGGGAAGCCCTTTTAAGATCCCTTGATCATTCAAAACCTGGCCCGTTGACCAATAGCATCCAGGTACCTATGTCCAGTGTCAACACATCTAAGGCATTCCCTGTAGTATTCATGGATAGGATGGAAGCCCCACCTTTCCTACTTAGCCTAGGGATGTTTGGAAAAAACCTACATAATTGCCTTATTGATTCAGGAGTCTCATGCAATGTTATGCCCCTATCAATTTGCCAAAAGTTGGGGATGGTGCCACAAATAATGAACCGGGTGGTCATACAGTTGGACAAGACCGAGGTCAAAGTAATTGGTGTACTCAAATATGTGCACATTCAACTAGTCGCAGATCCTAGGATACAAGAGCGCATTGAGGTGCATGTAGTAGACATACCTGAGACTTATGGGATGTTGCTAAGTTGAGAATGGACTAAATGCTTAAGAGGATGGCTCTCTATAGATTTCACCCAGCTCTGGCTACCTTGGAGAGGTATGAATAACCAGATCAAGATAGATGCAGAGCCAAAACTGAAGAGGATGATCACTAAATATAATGCCCTAAATGAAGTCTTGTTCACTCAAACCAATTTGGGCACTTATCGATTAGACGATGTTTTCATGTTTCAAATTCAAGAAGGTGAAGAATCAGATCATAGTCCCATCCAAGGCTTCCTAGACCTGAAGAAGGATGATGACATCTTCTAAAGTTTCATCAATAACACAACAGCTAGCCTACAACATCTAGGCCAAGACGCAGATCCCAACATCTTATTGCTACCTGGATACTGCCGATTACATCAGGCTAGTCATTATAAATTTACATGCCCCAGTTCTCAAGAAGCACTATCACAAGTATTGGCTCAAATTGACTGACCAAGTAAGCTACCAGAAGTGTGGACAATAAAATATAATGTACTTGGGATAGAAGACAAGAAAAACATCACACCAGGTATGGACATCCTAGTCCTTGCAAACATTCTGCCTCAAGATCAAGACAATGGGCTAGATCCTCAAGATAGAAGCCTTTCCCTGAACATGCTTAGTAACTAGAGTACCTCGGATGATGGAGCATGTCCCCCTTACAAGGTAATACTAGAAGAGAAAGGTGATAAAGACAATGAGCTCCCCAAACCTAGGCATACTCAAAATATAGGAGAATCAACTTCTTCTGATAGCGGTGAACAAAAGAAGCCGAAAACCAAGAACCAAGGGTTTTTCTAAGAAAAGATCGACCAAACCTAGCCCTAATAAACCACCTCAGATATGGAAACTGCACTTCAACGGTTTCAAATACAAACAAGGAGCAAGTGTAGGAATTGAATTGATAAATCTGAGGGGTAAGTCTTTCTATGTTGCTTATAGATTATAGTTTCTTTGCACCAATAATGTTACAGAATATGAAGCGCTAGTTCGTGGACTTCTCCTAGCTCACGAGAAGGGAGTTAAAATCCTAATGGTGGAGGGAGAATCATAGTTTGTTATCAAGAAAATCCATAGTCATTATACTTGTAATGATAAGAGACTCTCAGCATGTTGAAATAGGGCATGGGATCTAATCAATGACTTTGACGCTTTCAACATCAAAACCATCCCAAGAAGAAAGAATATTATTGCTGACGCATTGGCTCTTTCAGCCAGTTCATTACATCCATTGGAGAAATCCAAACTAAAGAAATTCTTAGTTGAACTTGTCATAGCCCCCACCATTCTGGATAATGTCACCAACTTTCAAGTCTTCCAAGATGACCAGCATATCTTAGAGTTTATCATGTGCACCGGTGTGTTCGAGAAGAAGATCATAGACAAGGAGGAGAATGGTGACGAGATAGTTGAACCTGAAGAGCTTGATGATCACGACATCATAAACCTAAAGACCAATGCCATACCCAAGGGAATGGTAGAACTAGAGAGAATATTTGACAGCAATATGACTGCCATAAGAAGACACCCTGACATAACACCTGGTGGCAAAGAATGTGATACCTACAACTTGGGCACAAAAGAAGATCCAAGAGAAGTCCACATCGGAAAGGTGGGAACCAAGGAAGAAAAGGAGAGAATGGTCTAGCTTCTCACTGAATATCGAGATGTCATAGCATGGATTTATGAAGAATTAAAGACATATGACACCTCAGTCATAGTGCACAACATCCCCTTGAAGCCAGATTCTAAGCCTTTTAGACAATGACAAAGACCTGTGAATCCCACTATGGAGCCCTTAATCCAAAAGGAAGTCCAAAATCTACTTAATGTCATGATCATATTCTCAATTCAACATTCTACATAGGTTGCAAACCTAGTACCTGTGAGGAAGAAGAATGGAGAAATCAGGTTATGCGTAGACTTTTGAAACCTCAACAAGTCCTCTCAAAAGGATAATTATCCACTCCCATCTCTAGATGAAGTGTTGTATAAGGTTAATGGATCCCAAATGATGTTTTTCTTGGATGGCTACTCTGGATACAATCAGGTGATGGTACAAGAAGAGGATAGGCTAGAAACAACCTTTACCACTAAATGGGGAACTTTTGCCTATCGACAGATGCCTTTCAGGCTGATTAATGCTGGAGCCACCTTCCAAATAGCAATGGACATATCTTTCGAAGGATTATTTGGGAAGTGCATTATCATTTACATGGATGATCTCACCGTCTACTCAAAACTAAGAACTGACCACATAAGCAACCTTAGAAAATGCCTCCAGAGGTGCAGAGAATTTGGAATCTCCCTCCAGGAAAACTCTTGGGACATATCATCTCCGAAAAGAGGATATCCATTGACCCTAAAAGAGTGGAGGCAATCCTCAAATTGACACCATCCCATAGCCGCAAAGAACTAAAGTCTTTCTTTGGAAAGATCAACTTTGTCAGAAAATTCATTAGTGGCTTCACAGAAATAGTAAACCCACTGAACGACATGAAAAAGAAAGACACCAAGATTGAATGGGCTCTCCTAGCCAAGAAGTCTTTCAAAGAGATTAAGAATGCCATTGCCATGGAACCAGTCCTAGCCAGTCCTAACTACACCATCCCTTTTAAGGTCTACTCTTTCACTTTAGAACACTCATGCGCATGCATTCTCACACAGAAGAAGAATAGTGAAGATGAAAGACCCATCGCCTTTATGAGTTGCCCATTCAAAGATGCTGAGCTCAGATACCCAAACCTGGATAAGCAGTCATTTGATCTCATCAAGGTAATTAAGAAATTTAGACATTATATTTTAAAGAGTAAGGTCATTGGGATAGTTCTAGACACGACAGTTAAATCCCTCCTCACGCAGAATGAGCTGGGAGAATGGAGAGGAAAATGGATGGAAATTCTCCAAGACTTTGACCTAGAAATCCTGCTGATGAATTTGGTAAGGGGCCAAGGTCTAACAAAGCTAATTTCTTAGTTTGAAGAAGGTCTAGTCTACCAAACATACACCAACCAAGGCGTGATCACAGATGTATGGTACCAAGACATAGTGTATTGTCTATTGTAGAATCGCTTCCCCGAAGAGATGGATAGTTCCTAGAGAAGAGCTTTAAAGATAAAAAGTAGCTCCTACATGCTAAAGAATGGACAACTCTACAAACGCAATTATGAGGGTTTGTACTTAAGTTGTTTGGATAGAATAGAGGAAAAATAGATACTTGTGGAATTTCATGACAAATATGAAACGGGACATGGATCGGTGGAGGCCACTGCTCACCAAATCTTGAGGGTGGGGTATGTTTGGCCTACGATATTTAAAGATACCAGCGAGCACATGATATCCTGCCACACTTGCCAAACTAGCACAACTCGAGAGAGAAACCCAGCAATGCCCTTACAACCAGTCTATGAGGTATGCCCATTTTCCCAATGGGGCTTGGATTTTGTTGGAGTGATTAACCCCCCTTCATTCGTAGGACATAAGTTTATTTTGACACCTACCAACTATTTCACACACTAGACGGAGGTGCAAGCATTGAAGAATTGTACCACTGAGGTTGTGACCAAATTCATGGAGCACATCATAACTAGGTTTGGGATGTCATTCTACTTGGTATGTGACAATTCCCGCTCTTTCTCTTTAGCCTCGCTTACATAATGGGCCTTCTAAAACAAGGTAATCCTCAAATTCTCTTCAAACTACTATCCGCAAGGCAATGGTGTAGCAGAGTCTACAAACAAAAATCTGACGATAGTAATCAAACACCTCCTGGATGACAAGCCTAGGGACTGGCACACGTAACTAAAATATGCTTTATGGACTGATCACGTAAGGATCAATAATGCCGTGGGGATGTCTCCATATCAACTAGTTTATGGCTTGCAACCAGTCTTTCCTATGAACCTAAAGATCCCAATTATGAGATTCATGGACCAATACATAGGGGAGGAAGATCGGGTCAAGTCAGACTCATGAATCTCCTGAAACTAGAGGAGAAACAAACTTTAGCCCTGGAACATGTATCAAAGCATTAGGCTGTAGTCAAAAGGTGGTTCAACAAGAGAGGAACTTTAGCCCTGGAAGATGTATAAAAGCATCAGGCTATAGTAAAAAGGTGCTTCGATAAGAGAGCTACCATCAAATCCTTCAGGATCTCTAACCTTGTCCTCATGTGGGATAAGGCAAAAGAAAAACCAAGTAGCCACACCAAGTTCCAAAGACTATGGACAGGCCCTTAGAAAATATTAGAGATCCTAGGGGAGAACACTTTTAGGATCAACACATTGGACGGAGAGTTGACCCCATTTCCAGTCAATGGGCAATTTCTTAAACATTACTTTGGATCCTAAATGGGACTGTCTTTCGTCCCTTGTACCATAATCACTTTTGTGTTTTTTCCCCCTTTTTCTTGTTGTCCTCACCATCAGTTGTTTCTTCCACTCATGTTTGTTCTTTTCTTTTGTCAGGGATTTTTTTTGTTGTTTCGGGTCAGTGTGTTTTGGGTCCAGTCCAAGGCATTTTGCAAGAGGAGTAGAGGTATTTCTTAGTTAAATTTCTCCAAGGATACATGCAGTGTAAGAGAACCTTCCCAAAAGAAAAATTAGTGATGATTATCATTGAAAGACAAGAAGGAGTTTGAAGTTTTGTCATCCTAATCACAAGACACATTAAGGTACAACAACTGAGGGCGTTGGTTTCTAAGGTGTTTGTCAGTTGTAGCCAGCCTGAGTGCATAGGTTTGAGTACCCACCAATCCTAGAACCCAAGTCTGAACTAAATGCAAAGGAAATAACAAAGGGAAAAGGAAAGTAAAAAGGAAACACTCAAAAGAAAAGTGCCCCAAAGAGGTCACGAGTAAAAGGTCTGAGCAACACCACCTAATCGTTGCTCGGATCAGAAAAAAAAAGAGAGAAGAAAGAGGGAAAAGAGGTTAGGGACCTGAATGTATGGAACACACTAACGTTCAAGGCTTGATACATCATCCAAGCAAGCAGAAGGAACAAACTAATTTTCCAAAAGACAAGAGCTTGCACCAACAAAGAAAGTTATAGCCTAGCAAGCAGAATGGACTTGGGTGATTATGACAACCTCTACCAGGGCTATGAATGCCTGGCTGGTAGTAGAGAAAGGTTATACTTGGGACTTAGGGAAAACTTTGTCGGGGATATGAACGCTTGACTGGAAGCAAAGCTCTTTCAGGGAAGCCCTAGTTTATTTGGAAAAGGTTGGGTATAGATGGCAAGCATTTTGGTTACCACAACCAAAGGTCAAGAAATGAACACACATGAACACACACAGGGAAACTAATGGAAGAACCTTAGATTGGAGGTCATTGAAGAATCATCGACTCCACCACCTCTTGGTTCTATTCTACTAAAAAGATACTTGCCGGCAGAGTGTTGATGATAAATAAATGCCTTGGTCATTCCTCCTTTTTTCAGGGCTATTTGTTGTGGGTCCACAACACACACCCAATTTTTTGGTTCGCTAACCATGGGGACCGCCCTCTTTTTGTTTTTTCTTCTTTTGTCATGTTTTCCCCTCTTTGAAATATATTTAGCTACCATAGATGATTGTTGAAACCAAGTTAGAGGAAGGGAGAACCATTTTTTCTGCTTTTCGTCCCTTTCAGCCTTTTGGAGGACTTAGGTCCTCCGAAATTCCAAAATTGCCAGAAGGCTGAAGATCTGAGCTTTTGATGTTTTTGGACTCTAACAACACCAAAAGGCTGAAGGCTTGGTCCTCCCTCAGCATTTTCGGCCTTTCAGGGTCCGAAAGTTCCCAAACCGTTGATATTATCCAGCGGGTTATAAATAGGAAGGGTCTTCATTTCTAAATCACTTTGTGTTTATTTTGTGCTCTCACCTTCAATTTCATCTACTTCTCTTAGCCAATCGCTTCCACTTCCGAGCTGCCTAGTTTTCCTCCCTTTGCTTGTTTGTTTGAGGTAGGCTCTCCTCCCTCTTGCTTACTTTATGTTTTTAGGTCTATCTAGGGTTTTGTCGGTGCGCCTAGTGCCTGTCCAGCCTAGGGAACTTCATTTTGGGCCTTCATCGGGCCTTTGTACCTTTGTGTGTTGATAGGGACGTCCCTCCCTATCAGCCCTAGGGTTCCCTAGTTTCATTTTAGTCTTAGGTTTAGGGTTTCATGTTTTTTCAGCCGTGGCCCTTGCCCTAGGTCTTCGGCCTCTGAAAGGCCGAAAATAGATCTTCAAACCTCTCGCTAAGTGTCATTTTGGACGTTTCAGCCTTTCAAACATCCAAAAGGTCTGAAAGATCGAAAGGTACAAAAAGGATGAACACGAGACCCTCATTTGGGTTTTCAGGGTTCATCATCATCTTCAGACATTTGATGTTCCTAAACAAGCACCTATCAATTTTAGACCCCAAAAATCCCAATGAAGTTCTTCCTCTAATGGACCTTTTTCGCACTTTCAGACGTTTCAGCCTCCGAACTAGTTTTCGGTGACCAAAACCCTGAAAGGCCCGAAAGTGTTAAAAATCTTACACTTAGCTATATATTCATCTCTCTTTGCTTGGTTTCATAGTTTAAGTTGTTTTTCTAGTTCAATAAGCTACTGATATTTGTCTTTTCTTGCAGGAATGACTAAACCAAAGAAAACCTCCCCAATGAAGTATCAATACAAGGGGAATCCCCCTAGCTCGAAGGTGGGAAACAAGAATAGTGAGATAACAGACACAAAAATTGGGAATGTGGATTGGAATGAATTCTTGACTCAATGCTCCCAGCCAGCAAACAGATCTGAGGATTGCACTTCATTAGTCCTATTTGGGCTAGTGAATGCAGCCGCACACCAAGTGGCTATTTTATCTTTAGAATTCATCGTCGCCCTAGCTCATCACTATGATTAAGACAAGAGGGTGGTAGTAAAATCAGAGGATCAGGTGGTACTGGACATTAGGTCAGATGTCATTGAGGACGTCTTTTACCTTCACAAAGGCATAGACAAGTTCTATGACTTCTATATTGAAAAGGGGACCAAGTGGTTTAGCAACAAGGAGCAAGCCATACATGAGATGATGAATAAAGAATACCTCAAGAAACCACTCCCTAAGAAAAAATTGGACAAGATAGACGTCTTAAGAGGCTATATGAAGGATGACATCCAGGAAACTATAACAATGATAAGCTAGGTGTATGGGTTGCCACAATCCACTCAAATAGAGCACTGGATTATCCTGATGATAGAAAGGATCAGGGAACAGAAGGAAAGATTTGACTGGGGCACAATTATTAGTGAAAACTTGGACGAGCAATTGACAGCAGTGAGTCATAACCCCAAGTTTTACATGAGCACTTACGTGGTGTATCTACTAGTTGCATGGGTAGATTATCTGGGCCTCACCAAGAGGGGAAGTCTAAATGACCCAAATGCATGCCCCCACCTTGTATACCCGCAGCTAGTAAAAGGAGAAAACATGCTTGAGGATTCCCCAAATTATAGGATAGTCAATTATGCATTCATATTCACAGTCATCTGATCTATTAAAGGTGACTTTGCTAAAAGGATGTTAGAAGAAGCTATTGCTAAGGTAAGGGCCATTGGGGCCTATTTTGTCCAATTTAGGACATTCACATACATCATGATAGTTGCATCAACTTTACAACCAAAGAAGCTGCCCAGGTACCCATCCGACTGGATAATCACATTGGAGATGGCTAGGCAGCTCACGGATGCATACAAGCACATAAAGCATTAGAAGAAACACTATTGGGACTTTCCAATCTCTTTGGGACAATATACCCTATAGGACATGAAGGTTTGCAAGTCCTTGGCTTTCAAATGGGATGGTTGCCCCTTGTAGTTTTACAAGATAGTGCGAGCTCGCTTTGACCCCATAGGTACCTACAACCACATTATTGGCAAGTTCTGCATACATGAGCCACACTTGGTGGATCACTGGATAAATTGCATAGATGATCACGAGGTCAGGATCTGAGATTATTGCAGAATGAACCTCGCTTTGGCAAAAGAGGTGTTAAAGGTTCCTATTTCCTTGAAATTTTGGGAATGTGATTCAGGTGAGGTCTTGGAAGACATTTACACCAAAGATAAGGTATACATTTGGCCAATCATGAACACAGAGGTGGAAAAGGATCAAAATGATGACATAGAATTCTAGGAAAGGCATGTGATAAAGACCACCATAGCTTGGATCAAGAAGCCACACAAAATGAGTCCAATCCTGGTAAAGACATTGATGGAGCCCTCAAGGAAGGTAGAAAAACAGTGAGGGGAGAAATCAACAGCTCCTAAGTAAAAGAAAGTTCCCCCTTAGAAGCCTAGAACTGTGTATGGTCATGAACGACCAGTTGAATATGGCTCTAATCCAAGGCCCAAGAAAACTAGAATGACAGGCTAGATTGACCCACCAGTGGGATTGTCACAACCCCAATCAGGAGAAGGCCCATCTATCTCTGGCCAATCTTCCCCCACCGCTAAGAAGAAAACATATAAGAGGAAGAAGAGTTCCAAATCTTCGCGGCTAGAAACTATACAAGAAGAGCCTAAGGAAGAGGACGCAGGTGAGCCCCTAGTCCAGAAGACCGTGTTGCAAAAGAGGAGAGAAAAGGAGACTACTAAGAAAAATAAAGAGGATCCCAAAGAATAGGACAATCCTTTAGATAAATTAGGATCGGATGAGTTTATGCTTTGTGATTTTGAAGGACTTAAAGGCTTTTCAGATCATGGCCAAGATACACACACTGGGGGACCACCGCTCATACAATTCTAGGTAGCCCTCACTCCACCACCGGTCTAGTTCACCAATCCTTCGGTGAATGTTTTTGTTCCACCAATAAGCTCCAATTCTGCTCCAGGGCCTAAAACCAAAGACAGTGGGGTAACTCAGAGTTTAGCGATAGATAGTGTAGTTGGAGGGAGTTGTGTTTTCACTCCACCACCTCTTATACTTACTCCACCAACTTCTCTACCACCTCACATACCTACTCCACTAGTTTCCCTACCAACTCCAACACCTAATACTGCACCGACTCCACCTCCGCCTACTACCACCATCTCCCCATATCCCACTCCAATCATACCAACACTTATTCCCTAAACATCAATCCCTCCAACATGTGCCGCTCTGGTTTCTAGAGAAGCTGTGAGTGATAAATACATACCACCTTTACAAACCATGTTGGAGGCCCTAACAAGTCTAAGTTCAAAGGTATCAATTGAAAATTCTGAGGAAGAAGCTCAGGACAAAGAAGAGGGTAATGTGGTAACTGAATGAGGAGAGGTGGAAGGAGAGAGAGAAGAAGGGGAAATGGATGTAGATATTGGAGGGGAAAGAATGATGGAAGGATGGAACGAATAGGAAAGAGGGCAAGAGAAGGGATCAAAGAAAGAAATAATGCCAGAAGTACGATGCATAACTTTAGTCCTCCAGGTGGCACCATATGAACCTGTAACTACATCCAGAAAACCTACTTGGTTTACCAAGGAGATACAACCTAGGAATATAACTTATACCAATGAATTGGATGGGGAGGATGCAAGTATGATCATTGTGAAGCAAGCCTTAAACCAGGTAGAAATCATTGTACCTACAAAGACCATGTCATATGTGACTTAGGACACTGGGGGTCATTGGAAGGCCCAGATAGCTATCCCTTCCCCGAGCACTTCTCAGACAACAAGCTTGTCAGAGGGATATATATTCAAGGAGGTAGATTTGGGTGAACCTACTAGAGAAGGTAGCAAGACACTAGCAGCATTAGGGTTGAGGCACGCTCTATGGTTCATGAATAAAGATGAAGAAACCATCAAAGCTTTAATGGACCAAAATGAAGCATTAAAAGGGTTCATTCAAAAGATGGTGGGTTCTATTGACCCAAATTGTTCAGAAGCTTCATTACAAGCCATGCTTGATAAAAGGGCTACACCAGATTTGTCAGTAGGTTTGGTTCCCTCTTTCATCCAGGTGAGCACCGATTGGATAAATGACTTTGAACAATTTGGAGAGAAGGAAATTCCATCAGTATTTAGGCCATACATGACCATATTGGTTGAAGTCAATTCACTCATTGACCTAGTGGAAGACGATGGGGGTATGGATTTAGACATGGTTAAATGGCAAGTAGCACAAGCCCTTATAGATGCAAAGCGGGAGGGGGTAATAAAATGGATCAAAGATATAGATACCTTCTTCACAGGGGTCAGCCTTAATGTCTATCAAGATGAGAAAAAACAAGCTTTACGTCCTTCCAAAGAGGTGGTCCAATAGTTTAAGGACATTCTGGCTGGAGTTAGTACCAAGGAGTTCCTACAACAATTATTTTACATGAAAGAAGAAATACAAAGAATGTTACAACATGAGGAAGAGATCATGTTCTTTGCTTCTAAATTGACTATCTTTAGGAAGAAGCAAGAACGAAGGGTCACTAAGATAAGAAGGAAAGAGATCAATTTTGAAGAAGTCCAAAAGATAGTGCAGAGGCTTCAGGTAGCTCACCCAGAGGTCTTCACTGGATAGGGCTCCAAGGTTCAATTACTGGGTAGATGGGGTAATATTTTCAACACTTGGCCAAAATTCTGCATAGGAAGAGTTTCAACCTTTCAGCCTCTGACTTTTTGGCCATTCGGCCCCAAAAGCAAGGGGTATTTTTCAGCCTTTCGACCTTCAAAGATTTTGGCCTTTCAGCCTCTTCAAGTTTTTTGGCCTTTCGGCCTATGACAAGTCCAAAGTTTTGGGACCTTTGAGTTTTAAGGTTTTGAGAAACACTTGGGGAATTTTAAAGGCATTAAAGTTTTGGGGTAGAGGTTGGGGTTTGAAAAAATGGGGGTTTTCAGTGAGGTCACTTTTTCAGAAACCAGTTCGACTCTAGATCAGATTAATGGACAACTTGAGTTCATTTTGGGAAGAATCAAGGTTTCCTATTAGTTCCCATCGCCAGAGATATTTCCAGATGAAGAATCAAAGAAGGACTACCGAAATCAAGAACAAGAATCCTAGTCCACAAGAGGAACTCACGTTCATTCTCTCTCCCTTCTTTGGTAGATTTTGACCTCTTTGCATGAGAAAATGGATTGTAAATGGATTTAAGAATCCATGCAAGTTATATAGTATCAGTTAGTAGTAGTTTGTTTTCAGTAAGGTTCTAGTTCTAAACCTTTGTTCTTTAGTTTAAACTCTCTGATGCCCTAACTCCAAAAATCAGAGTTGTAGATCAAAACTCTATATATTGTAATAAAAAAGAAATGTAAAAAGTGAACTTCTTAATACAATAAAGATCTACATTGGGTGGTTCATTCATGGTGTGTGAATTACTTCTATCTATGTGAATTTATTGAATGTATGCTTGCATTATTCTTTATTTTCGGAGAGCCCTTTATGTTGTTTTGTTTTGAATTCATGCTACTTTTAGTTGGAGTTTGTTGTTGTTTATCTACCTTGCTGTTATGAATGCATGGAGGAGATCATCTTTGGGCTTAACAATAAATCTGTCTCGTGGGTGTGCACATCTTGGTGGCTTCGTGATTTGATAGATTTTGAATATCTTGCACAAGTGAATACATCTTCTCTCCAAATGCTTGCATATGTGGAGCAGTGAATTGTGACTTGGTCTGATTCATGCTTCGTGGGTTGTTCCAAATCTCTCTAGCATTCAATTCACAAGGAAGGGTTTACAATAGTTTATGTCCTTAGGATTTTACTTTTCTTTACGATTCATTGCATTTCATTGTTACCCTCATCCGTTTAATTCTTTTTAAATTCTGAAAACCGCTATCTCAAAAAAATATAAAGTTGCATGTTATTTTCCATACCCATACTTGTTAAAATGGAAAATGCCAAAAAAAAAGAGAACTAAAAATATTTTACAGTTTGCTGTCTTGAACGTACTAGCCAAGGCCTCCTCATGAACAATCACATTTATCTTCAACTGAGTAACCAAGTAGGTTGTGACCCAACCCCAGAGAACCTTGGGAATAACTCGATTATTCTTTCAATAGAGGAAATCAAATCTCGAGATCCTAGCAAGTTGGCTTGTGTTAAAACAAAGCTCAACAGTATCTTTGACTCTGAACCATTAGCTAAAGTTAGGAAATCCCAAACCCCTGATGGGGGAAAATATGAAAGGGTTAATATCAGGATGGGTGTTGAAGAAATGTTCATCCATATTGGTACCTCTTTCTCCCTAGATGAGAAAGAGAAGATTCTCACAGTCCTCTAAGAATACATTGACGTAATTGCATGTGGATATGAAGATCTCAAGACATAAAATAATTTTATCATGACACACACCATTCCCTTTAAGTAGGATGCTAAACCATTCTAGCATAAACAAAGAGTAGTCAATCCCCTAATTGAGCCCCTCATCCATTAGGAGGTTTGGAAGTTTTTGGCCACCCGAATAATTTTCCAATCCAATATAACATGTGGGTGGCCAACCTAGTACCGGTCTTGAAAAAGAACAAGGAGATTAGACTATGTGTGTATTTTTTGAATCTAAATAGACCCTCAAAGAAGGATAACCACCCTCTCCCTTTGTTAGATGAGGTATTACAAATCATCAATGGTTCCCAGATGGTGTCCTTCCTAGATGGATATTCTAGGTGTAATTAGGTCATGGTCAAATTCAAAGATAAAGCTAAAATTATATTCACCACCAAGTGGGCAACATTTTCCTACAGAAGAATTCCCTTTAGGTTAATTAACATCGGGGCTACATTCTAGAAGGCCATGGATTTTTCCTTTGAAGGCCTAGTTAATAAATGCATAATTATTTACATGGATGATTTGATTTTTTTTTCTCGAGAAAGGTGTGATCATCTGACCCACCTCGCTAAGATTTGTGAGAAGTGCCACCGGTTTGGTATATCCGTCAACCCAAAGAAATGCATATTTGGGGTAACCATAGGGAAATTTTTAAGGCACATTATCTCAGAGAAAGGTATATCCATCGACCCTGAGCAAGTCAAAGCACCACTAAAGATGTAAATGTTGGGTAGCAAGAAGGAAATGAAAACTTTCTTTGGGAAGATAAATTTGTACGGCATTTTATCAAAGGTTTTGTTGAGGTTGTAAAGCCTCTAAATTATATGATGAAAAAGGATACCAATATTGAGTGGATTCCACAGGCAAAACAAGATTTTTCCTAGATCAAGCAAGCCATCGAGGAAGTCCTAGTCTTGGCTAGTCTAGATTATTCCCTCCCATTGCACATATATTATTATGCCTCCACCCACTTTGCTACAGTCGTGCTGACCCAAAAGGTTAAAGGGAAAGAATGACCCATCACTTTTATGATATCCTCCTTCAAGAATGTAGAAGTGTGATATTTACCTCTAGAAAAAACAAGCATTCGCCCTTGTCTGGACAGTTATGAAATTTTGACACTATATCCTCTGTAGAAAAGTGCATGCCATCCTCGCTAACCAAGATATTAAGTCTTTACTACTTCAAAGTGAATTGGGTGATCGCCAGGGAAAGTGGATGGCCATCCTCCAAGAGTATGATCTAGAAATGAAACCTATTAAACTTGTCCAAGGACAAGGACTATGAAAATATATAGTTGAGGCCAATTCACATATTGAATGTCCTACCTACACTATACAATCCATTACTCAAGATCCCTTGTATGCGGACATGGTAGACCTTTTGTTGAACAACCAGTGCCCCAAAGGGATTACTCCTAGTAAACATCAAGCTCTTCGGCTAAAGATCATATATTTCATGATCAAAATGAGACTCTTTTTCGAAGAAATCATGAAGGTGTATACCTCTGGTGTCTTGACCTGGAACAAACAACAAAAATGATAGGAGAATTCCATAGAATATTCGGAACTAGACATGGGTTAGAAGATGCCACCACCCATCAAATCCTCTGAGTGGGGTACTATTGGCCTCACATTTTTAAAGATGTCTATGCACATGTGAAGAAGTACCACACTTGCCAAACTACCGCTTTGTGAGAGAAGAATCTAACAATGCCTCTCCAGCATGTGTTTGAAGAAAGGTGTTTCACCCAGTGGGCATTTGACTTTATCTGGGAAATAAATCCCAACTTGTCTGCACACTACCAACACATTTTAACTTCCACAGACTATTGCACTCAGTGGACTGAAGCTATACCATGCAAGAACAACATGGCGGATGTGGTAATCTGCTTTATCGAAGAAAACATAGTTTCAAGGTTTGGAATGTATTTTTCCCTAGTGTGTAATAACGACACAACCTTTTCCTCTACTCAGTTGTTGGAATGTCCTTATGATAGGAATGTCACCCTCAAGTTTTCTAGTAATTACTACCCATAGGGAAATGGGGTAGCTGAATCAACTAACAAGAACCTTTTAGAGTTAATAAAACACCTTCTCAAGAAGAATCCCCTATATTGGCACCAGAAACTAAGGTTTTCCTTATGGCAAGACCACATCTGAATCAAAGATGCTATGGGAACTTCCCTATTTCACATGGTATATGTTTTAAATCTAGTCTTCCCAGTAAACTTAAATATTTTGTTCCTACAGTTCATGTAGTAGTTTAATGACCAAGATAACATTGTCGAGGTATGCCTCCTTAATCTAATACAAATGGAGGAGCAGAGGGATTGCGTAGTAGAAAAATTTTCAAAACATCAAGTTGTGGTCAAATTCTGGTTTGACAAGAGAGCCCAATATAAGGCCTTTTGAACATTAGACCTGGTCCTCTAGTAGGATAAGGCCCGGGAGAAGAAATGTAAACATAGTAAGTTTCAAAGGCTCTGACTTGGGCACCACCAAATATCTAAAATCTATGGGGCCAATACATATTGCCTCAATTCTTTAATCGGAGAGGTTGTCTCACTGCTTGTCAATGGACAATTCCTAGAACACTACTTCAAGTAAGGCATAATAATGTATTCTCCAGAGGGAGATGTATCATATGTCTATTGCAATTTTAAATATCCTTTGGGTGTGCCAGTTTGGCATGCCCTCCCTTGTAAATAGTTTTGGGGCCTCTGCCCTTGTTTTGTCCTTTTGTTTGTTTCCTTTGCCCATTTTCTTTTGGTCTCTTTCTTTCTTGGACCCTAGAGTTTTTCCTTTCTCTTTTAGGCTGGTATGGCTTCCATAGTGAAAATGCAAGCAGAGGGATTCTCCTCGCACATTTGATTGGTCCAAAACTAGGCGTTAAATGAAGGTGAATCCTGTCCTCATTTGGGAAACTCTTAACCCCAGACTTTGAACACCAGAGACTCTTTATTAAAAGCAGGTATTGATGTTCCTCCTCGGAAGAAAAAACATTGGCTTTTATTTTTAAAAAGGGCAATAATTTAAATCATAAGGACATAAGGGTCCAGAGGGAGATAGATCAGCTGCACTCTCTATGAGAAGCACTTAGGCAAAAGAAATAATTTGAAAACATTTTTTGGGTCAGATCTTTCCTTTTCAGTCAATAGTCAAAAGGATGACAAGGTGAAAGAAGTACCACCATAGTAAAAAGATAAGCTTGAGGATCCCAGTGAAAGCAGTACCGCATCCCCACTCACAAAAAAAAAAGAGGGAGTTGGAGAGTGGAAGGTCCATAACCCAGAGGACAAGAAGGAACTCATCACGTGGTGACCCTCATATGTCAGTGTGGTTTCTTTGTCTTTCTTTCACCATGTTATACTCCCACCCCTTTATTTGGAGCCTAAGATACATAATTCTAGAAAAGGTAAACATCTGAATTAAAACAAGCTTCTCAAGCTCCCAGAGTCATGTCGTGATGTCACTTGTCTAATGATGGTAAGGTCCCCATTTTTTTAACTAGAATTCTAAAGTTCTCAAATGCATAAGGCATTTTTCCCAGCGAGTTACCATTTTTTATGCCCTCCATACCTGTCCCTACATTTTGTGTTCAAAATGTCAGGTCCCCATTTTTTCCTTGTTTCCTTTTCTTTTTGCTTTTCACTTGGTTCTTTGTTTCTTTGGGCCTTTTTGTCTCATTCATTCTTTGTCTTTCTAGTGTTCTCTATTTTCTTTGGGACCCAGTTCCTGAACTGTCATTCTAAAGTGTGTGGTTTTAGATCCTCGGTATGTGATGACCATTTATCTTTCCTCGAAAATGAATGATCATTGGGTATTCCAAAGTCTAGACCCTGGTCACATGTGTATTTCTTGAAGTTACTATTGGAAACTAATGTGCTCTTCTAGGCATTATTTAAGGTCTTTTACCTTGTCACTTTTACACTTACTACAAACTATTTACATTCTGGAAAACTTCCTTGAGAGTGAAGCAATTTGTTTCATGAGCTAATATGTTTGAGCTAGAAGGTGCAGAGTTGTGTTTGACGACTCTGGTGGAGTGTTTAGCTGGTAGAGCGAAGCTATTTGCATTGTCCCCTTTAAGAATTTCTAGTTCTAGGTAGGCTCTTGGGTTCTTATGTTTTTGTTTCATTTTATTTTCTCTGCTCTCTCTATGTGTTTTCCATTTTCTTTGTTTGGTTGGGTTTCATTTTTTGTGTCTGGTTTTGTTTTTTTGCTTTTGTTTCGTCTTTGTTTTCCATTTTTCATCTTGTTTTTTTTACATTTTTTGTGTTCTTGTTTGCCATTGTGTTTAGGTTGCATCTTCTGTTTGGCATGACATTGTCCTTGAGCATGGTTCATCTCTCTTCCTTTTGTAGTCGTCTAACTCGAAAGGACAGACATTCCCCCTCCTTTGGTTGTAAATTTTTGCCGAATAATGGTTTGCTTCACGTTCGTAGGTTTGTTAATTCTCTATAAATTTGGGAGTCTATAAATACACAGTAAATGTTTGGGTCTTTATATTATGTAGATAGTCTGTAAATTTTTGTAGCTCTCTGTAAATGCTTGGTATCATCTATAGGTTCTGTAAGTTTTTCCCCATGAGCATTATGATGGTCCATGCATCGTGGGTAGTCCTTATAGACCTCCCTTTAGATTGGTAGATTCTATAGCACTCTATTTTTCCTGTGCTTAAGATACGTGGCATCTTTCAAAGTCTTGTCCACTTGGATTCTTATGAAAGTAATTCTTGATAACCCTATGTCATCCAAATTTTTAACAAGGCCTGAATGCCATGTCCACCTAATAAGCAGGCTCACCATCCTTTTTGGTGCAACCTTTGACATCAAGGTGATGGGTATTTCAATTGTAGAGTCCAGCTCATTAGTAGGCTGTTAATTTTTCTGTCTCCTCCATCCTTTCCATCTTAAGTGAAAAATTAATTCCCTCAAATGAGCATTTAAAATCTATCCCAAGTGGCACTCATGTCACTCACACCAGAAAAATTATCTATTAAATGTCATTACTTAGCTGAGTGGGCATGCGCATGTTATAGTAGGGTAGTAGGGTTACCTTTCTTATCACTAGCAATTTATGCCTTTTCAAGTTAATGCCAAATGTGTCGGTAGGTTTAGGATTTCTCACCTCATGCAACCCTCTTTTTGGTCATCATTTTGGATCTTTGGTAAGAAATAAATGTTTCATGTGTTAAAATTGCATTTAAATATTGGACATGTGACCCCATTTGAGATGCCTTAATGTCTCTTTGTTTCCGGTGAAAAGAAGGATCATTCTGGAAGCCTCTAGAGTCTGGAATCTTTTAGATATTTGTATATTGATAGTTGTCCAGTTCACAGGTACATGATAAAGAAAGAAAGAAATGGCTTTATAATCTTCACCTCCCAGGAGCCCTAAACTCCTGAGTGCTACTCTGGATGTTGGCAAGAGAAACAAGATAGAGAAGGCATTGGCAAGGCTCCCACTAATCCAGAAATATAATAAAGATGAGATGATTTAGGGATCCCGAATTGAGTCTACACTCAAAGATATCTCCATTAAAGATGTCATTACATGGGTTGAAATCCCATGCCTCCTTCAGACAATCCATTAACTTTGATAGTCTAATGACTCTCTCTCAGTTAAATCAACAACATCCAAAATCATTTAAGTAGCTGGTTTTCCATGCTCACTACAAGCACCTAAGCTAATTTTTCTCTTCTCTAGGGGTTATCATCCACGTAGTATGGTTGTTGTTTTGGTTTCCCCCACCCCTCTTGGATACCTAGTGCCCATCATCACATTGGACCATGATGGAACCGCCATAATGGTGGAGCTCTCCTAGGTACTGCATAAGTCCCATGACGCACCTAAGGTGGATACTAAGTTAAAATATAAGGTCGAAGATGCTAGCCTTCATTTAGAAAGTTATGTTGATCATCAAGACTACCTGAAGGATGTAGAAGATGGTATATTCTGGATTTGGAGGCATATAAAAATATCAAAGGCCAAAATTTAATGGATTCTGGGGATTCTTCACGCTAGGAAAGAAATGGATTCATTCTTTATTCTTTGAGCATAAACTCCTAGGTTCTGGATCTCTAAATCCCCAATTTTGTATTTTTTATAGTGATAAGTGTCAACGGTTTGTCCCAGGTGACCAATCACTATCTACTACACATTTTTAGGTCTATGATTGTTGTTCTTGGCATGACCAATCACTACTGGTCTAAAGGTTCAATGCAGATGCATCTTGTGTTGCTAGACGTCATTTTAGCATTTAATATCTGATGTACGGGAGCCTGACCAATCAACGAAGTTTAGGAAAGCATTAATGATGACATTGTTAGAATAGTCCCAAAGGATAAGTGAGAGGGGGGGTGAATTAGTTATCAACAACTTTAGTTATTTTTCTTCCTTAACTTCATAATACAACAAAGTAAATGCTTAATGAGATAACACAGTACACAACACACAATTTGATTATGAGGAAACCAAATGGTAAAAACCCTGATGGGAATTAGCACCCACAATGAACTATACTTGTTTATAGTAATCCCTGTTAGAAGATATTTCAACCCTATTAGGAGTTTTACTTTACAATGCAATAAGTATAGTGACCTAGTTAAGGGTTGGACCCTGTTAGGATTCTTTTACAAATAACCCTATTAGGGGTGGTGGACTCACTGTCCAAAATCTCAATGCTTGATGGTGAAGGCTACAACCTTCTGAATAATAGATATGCAATATATCTAATGATGAACTATAGAGTAGACCTATTGTCTTGATCAGTTCTAGTGTATTACAATCTTTCACTTCTTCTTCACATAGACCCTTGATGAATGAACCAACTCTGATAATCTACTCTATACATCTTTCTTGAATTTTCATATCATTCACACTTAGCGTATCACAATTGACTTGCTATAAGTATCTTTCTCAAAGTATGAGATCATGGGACCTGTAAGACAACTCTTCATAACATCCTTGTCAGCTCTACTAAGAACGCAAGCATAATTACAACTGCGCACGTATAAACTGAATAGACACGACGCTTTACTAAGTCGGCCTCACCAAATTAACTCTAACTTTTCAATCTTCTTGAAACACATTTGGCACCTTTAGATGAATATCATCAACTCATAACTAATCATGAATATACACACACATATCCTAAAGATAGGCGCAACTCAAGAAATATGATACATACGTCAGCTCTGAACAGATACTCTTCCAGAACTATAACTTCCAATAATAGAATTACACAACTTGACTAAAACATCATATCTGGATTTGCGTGTATGAACATAACATAATAAACATGTCAACAATATGTATCTAACCATGCAAGTATTCATGTCATCCTTCTGATAAGTACATACAAAATTACTACTGTTTATTATATGTTGTCATCAATGACAAACATATAATCAATCAACTTCTTATAATCAAATCTCCAACAATCTCCCCCTTTGACATTGATGGAAACATATGATATCAAAAACATCCTCTGTTCATGGTTTCCTCTTTCTTTTACAATCTTGTCAATATCCTCATAAAAGATTTCTCTAAATTGCTGCAGTTCCTCTGTCTATATTTTTGTTCTATGTATATACTCCCCAAGAGTATATGCTCCCCCTTTGTACATAGTCCTCCTTACTATATAATCCCCCTTTGACATCAATGGAAAAGGGTGCCATAGTCATTTTAGGTATAGGTACTACTCCAGAAGTAGAGTAGTCAACCATTCATCAGTCACTTAATGACTGATGTCTTTGCTGCTTCTTCTAAATAAACTTAGGAGAGGGAATTAATCCCAAATTCTCCTTGAGATACTCAAAAGTATCCTTTGATAAGGGCTTTGTGAAAATATCTGCCAACTATTCTTTGGTGCTCACATAGACCAATTTCACTTCTTTGTCTGCAACCTTCTCTCTTAAGAAATGGTACTTGATCTCTATGTGTTTTGTCTTTGCATGCATGACAGGGTTCTTAGACATGTTGATCGTGCTAGTATTATCACAATGAATAAAAATTGGATAATCAACCTAAATGCCAAAGTCTTTAACCATCTTCTTGATCCAAACCATAGTTGAACAGTTCAATGTTGCTACAACATATTCGGCTTATGCTGTTGACTGACAAATATAGTTCTTCTTCTTGCTTACCCAAGAAACCAACCTGTCTCCAAGGAATAGTGCTCCTCCTGAAGTGCTCTTTCTTTCATCAATACAACCTGCCCAATCTGCATCTGTATATACATGAAGCTTTACATTCTCTAATTTAGGATACCATAAGCCATAGTCTACAGTTCCCTTTAGATATTTGAATATCCTTTTGACTTCCATTAGATGACTACTTGGGTTCAGCTCCAAATCTTCCAACAATGCCAACTACATTAGATATGTCAGGTCTAGATTGAGTTAGATAAATGAGTTTTACAATCATAGATTTGTACAATGTCTTATCAACTGCTGTGGATTCATCATCTTTTGATAGCTTACTTCCTATTATCATGGGAATGCATACTAGCTTACAATCATCCATCTGAAAGGTCTTCAGTATTTCCTTCACATATTTAGACTGATTAATGAATATACCTTTATCTTTTTTCTTTACATTTAATCCCAAAAAGTATTTTATAGGACCAATCATACTCA
>MU223052.1:868235-879154 GCA_018584345.1 Thuja plicata | reverse complement strand
TTTCTCTTGTGAATAGGTTATAATCTGCTGCTCCTTTCTTGAATCCAATCTTGGTAAGATAACCATCAAGTCTCTCATACCAAGCTCTTGGGGCTTGTTTAAGACCATAGAGTGCCTTCTTCAATTTCCATACCATGTCTGATTCATCTGAAAGACTAAATCCTTCAGGTTGTTCAATGTAGACTTCTTCATTCAAATCACCATTCAGAAAAGCTGATTTTACATCCATCTGATATACTTTAAAGTCTTTGACTATTTCATATTCCAAGAACAACATTATGGCTTCCATTCTGCTCATAGGGGCAAATGTATCAGTGTAGTCTATTACTTCTATCTACGCATATCCCTTTCATACCAATCTTGCTTTGTTTCTAGCTACTGTACAATCTTCATTCATCTTGTTTCTAAATACCCACTTTGTTCCAATCACATTTTTGTCACTGGGTCTGGGGACCAATTCTCATGTGTCATTACTGATTATCTGATCTAATTCTTCTTTCATTGCATTCTTCCAATCAGAATCATTACAAGAATCTTCAACACTTAAGGGTTCAATCTGTGAAAGTAAACATACCTCTTCATCCACTGCTAGGATTTTTGCTTTTGATATGGTCAAAACACTACTGCTCTGATTTCCAATGATGTCATGTTTAGAGTGGTATCTAGATGTGAATTTTGGAACTTTAGGTGTGTCTTCTTCTTCTGTAATTTGTGATTCTTCTCTGCTTGATTCAAGGTCATTGCATGAGGCATCAATGAAATCAAACATTTCTTCAATAGCAATATCTTTGCTGCTAGATCTGGATTCATCCTCAATCATACATGCATATTCATAGTATCTTTCTTGAACCATAAAATTTTCATCAATCTTAACATGCATGCTTTCAATTATCTTCTTTAATCTCAAATTAAAACATCTATATGCTTTTCTTTTAGTAGAATAACCAAGGAAAATACCTTCATTGGTTCTAGCATCAAACTTACCAATACCATCATCTCTCTTGATGCAGCACTTGCTGCCAAAGATTCTAAAGTACTTTAATGTAGGTACATTGCCAAACCAAAGTTCATAGGATGTCTTATCCCCGCCTAGCCTCAATTGGGTTCTGTTGATAGTATATACTATTGTTTTCACTGCATCTCTCTAATACGTGTGTGCAACTTTTCCTTCAATCATCATAGTACGCACTGTATCAAGTATAATCATGTTTCTCCTTTCTGCAATCCCATTCTGCTGAGGGGTTCTAGGTGCACTCAACTATCTTTTAATACCATGCTCTTCACAATAGTCATAAAACTGATCAGAGGTGAACTCTCCTCCTCTATCTGATCTCAAACATTTTAGTTTCAATCTGGATTCATTCTCAACTTTAGCTTTGAATATTTTGAACTTTTCAAAAGCTTTAGACTTCTCCTTTAAGAACGCAACCCACATCATCCTAGAAAAATCATCAACAAACAAAATGAAATAACTTTCTCCGTAGTATGATCTTGTTTGAGTAGGACCACACAAATCTATATGCACTAGGTCCAATTTGTTCTCAGCTGAGTTTTGCTTGCTTCTAAAGACACTCCTTACATGCTTTCCCATAACACATTCCCTCCATATTGTGGCAACTGGTCTTGCAATACTTGGTAGGTCTCAAACTGCCTTAACACTGCTGATCTTTACTATATTATCAAAGTTGATATGACAAAGTCTCTTGTGCCATAACCAACTATCATCCACCTTTGCAACAAAACAACTTACATCAAAATTAAGCTGAAAAACATTACCTTTTGTTTTTGAGCCTTATGCAATCATGTCTCCATCCTTGTTGTTAATGATGCACTTGTTGTCTTTGAACTCTAAATGATAACCTTTGTCAAGTAGTTGTCCAACACTCAGCAAGTTATGATGTAATCCATCAACATATAGAACATCATCTATCTTATTCTTTCCAACCAAAGTGATAGAACCTCTACCTATGATAGGTTTGGGAGTGTTATCTCCAAATCTAACCATACCAAATTTGTACTTGTCTAACTAAACAAATCTATCTTTGTCACCTATCATATGATGAGAGCATCCACTGTCAATGATCCAATCAGTTCTGATGTCTGCTTTGGAAATTAGGGCTATCTCTTATTCTTCCTTTTCATCTGCAATGTCCATTTCCTCAAGCAACCTTTCCATATATTTAAGGGAAATGAATCCAATTTCATCTTCTCTTGAATCTTCATTGGTTACACCTTCTTCAGCATGATAACATTCCTTCTTATATTTGGGTTTGTAATCAGATCTGAATTTCTTTACTCTTGTGGGACATTTAGATGCAAAGTGACCTATCTTATTACATGAAAAACATTTGAATGGAAGTTGTCCTTCATATTTACCTTTTCCATTCTTTTCTCTTCTAGAAATCATATCTATGATTTCTTCAATTTCTTCATCAACTTATTCTTTCTCATTTTGAATAGAGATGTGTAAGGGTTTCTTACAATTGATTGTGGCTTTGAAAGTTGTTTCACGTTTAGATTCAGTCTTCAATCTTGATATCTCAAATGCGAAGATTCTACTGATTAGAGTCTCTCTTTTGAAGTTTTGTGAAAATTACACAGTTTCCTCTAGAATAATAATCTTGTTTTCATAGTCTGATGTCAAATTAGTTAACAACTTGTCCATTATATCTTCTTCTAATATTTCACCACCATTGTTTCTGATTCCAGATTGAACTGGCTCACAATAGGTGTGGAATAATCATGCTCAAGGCCTTTCTTAGGAATGGTTTATTCAATCTAAGGACTACTTCCCCTATTATGAGATGCATTTAACTTGTCAACCCAGGGATGTATACTTGAAATGGTCAGCATGATATGTGCACTAGGTTCCTCAAGGATTCATTCTGCTTATGTTGCAGGAAGGTAAAAAAATGCATAAAAAGAAAATTTTTCTACTACTGTAGGAAAGAATACATTTATCTCCTTACTGAAATGAATGTTAGAAATTGCAAACTCTACTTAAACCTATAATTTCAACCTAGAACATCCATTATAACTATTTTTGTAGATGCTGCAGGAACATTCATAAGGTACACTGCTGCAGGAAGAAATTGTAACTTCTATCTGAAATACTAGAAATGCTGGAAATGAAATCTATTCTATTCTAACCTATTCCACATCCCAAGTGGGCCCCCTTGGTCAGTATCTGCTAAAATATTAACACAGAATGTAAACCAAGAACTACTTCATTAAATTTCAAAAACCCATTACATATAAACAATACATGGAACTTGAAATAGATTATTGTATAACAATTTTCTTCCAAAAAATTTTGTCTCTATCTTTTATAGCCAACTTGAAACTATCGGTCCAATCCCTATATATAGAGGATCAAACACTTATTACAAAAATAGAAAAGAAACTATCTTGCTGAAAACATGTCGGAGAAGAAGATGGAAATGCAACAGCCTGCAGTGTGGGTAATAAAGCTCGGGCGACCAGTTCAACATAATAAAGTGCAGAGGGAATATAGGCACACTACATCCCTGCATCCTAGAATAATGGCTCCATTGTAGCAGCTGTGTTTCCTGGTGCTGTAATGATCACTCCACCGTAGCTGGTCCTCAATAGTCCTCCTTGAATGCTGTCAACCACTCTCTAGCCACTTTCTCTCCTGTCAAGTTAGTTATGATGCTGAAATATTCATGAAACAAGCTTAATCAAATTAAATATCCAGATATTAGAACATAGATTCTGATGGTTTTATGAAATACTGCACTATATGTATAATATTATCAAAATATGTCACAAACATCTACCCATGGTTTATCAGTTCTATCTGGACTTTATCACAAGTTTTGACTGGCTAGGCTCTCAAATGTTTTGTCAAAAACTAGAATAGAGTATTAAAATTATACAAAATAAAGGAAATAATTTGGCCTTATCATCTGCCCCTTGGTTAATCAAATGCTTGTCCTCAAGCATTGCATCTTCTGGCAATTGACCTAAAGTCACCAACTTCAGTTCTTCCTCACCTCTGGTTTTTGAAGGAGTACTAGAATTCTCTTGTTCTTTCCCAAATTTCCCTTATGTGATCTTCCTACAGCCTATCAAGTTTGGTAGTGTTGATATCATACAAGGGCCAAAGGAGAATGGGCGGTTGCAATGTGAGCAGAAACCAAAGCTCCTGCCTGATTTTCCTACCCAGTGCTATGTATTTTTGTGCCGGGTGTATAGCTACTTCAAGGTTAATGGGGTTGTGTGGTTCTAATCTTTTGAATACCTCTGATAATCTACCCTATCTACTTTTGGCACTGATTAAGGCTCTTTGGAAGATAAAATAGGACATGCTATCATATTCTGCATACAAATCTGCTCTGAGTTTAAAATTTTTATCTCTGATTTCCTTTTTAACATTCCCATATGTTAGTCTGAACCAATCCCTTAGGAATACTTTTGTTTGACTGCTTTCTACTCTTAAGGGTAGGGGTTTTGTTTTCTCAAGTTCTCTGTAATTCTCCAATTGTCTATCATAGTTAGCCTCGTTGTGCATCCATGACATCAGGGCCCTTAGGTGTATATCCCCTATGTAAGGAAGGGGATTCCATTTAGTCTCTGTAGGGATGATAAAATTATGCACATACAATTCATAGAGTAGGTTTTTTTTCCAAGATGGAAGTGTCTGGTATAAACCATAGAATTCCTGGGCTGATTTGAACTTTACATTTACATCTTTGAGGGTCATCATCAACCAAAATAGGAGGAATTGTTCTTTTATATAGATGGTATAGACCCTAGGTGGAGGTCTACAATAAATTACCTAGTTAGTCAGCTTAAGGGCATGTTCCATTCTTTGTTTCTATCTTTCCAACTGATCTTTCAATTCTGCAATTTCCTCTCCCTGTTCTGCTATTACTTTCTGCAATTTCTTTTTTTCTTCTCCATATAGAGTGGTTATTAGCACATTATTATTATATAAATAGAAGAGAAGCATTTGCAGAGTAATCAGATCACTATTTTCATCTTGGTTATTCTTCTTCCTTTGTTCTCTCCATAACTTCTCTAAGAATTTTATTAACCAAGTTTGCTTATAGGAAACTAAAGCATTTCTTGTGCAAGCCAGCTGGTGAATAATAGGGGTTTCTTCCTCATAGGTTGGAACATCCTAATGACTAACTCCTGGGTCATTTTGACATACATTTGGCTCATCTTCACACTCCTCATCTAGATTTTGAGGAATGTCTGGGATCTCAGACTGGCTAGGAGAATCATTCAGAACAATATGAATAGGAGTTTCCTCAAATTGTTTGGGGGAAGTGGTCTGACTTTCAGTGGGTGCTTTAGGAGTCTGCCCTCTCATCCTAGAACTTATTCTTATAGGGATTTCCTCAAATTCTATGGCCTTTTTCTTACGAATCCTTTTTGTTTTCTCTGCTGCAGGAGTAGTGGCTGCAGGAACTGACTTCATTTTCTTCTTTCTTGAGACTCGAGGGTTTTGTGGTTCAGCTGTAGGAACCAAAGTTTCTCCTACTAACTTTAATTTTCCTTTTGTCTAGGTGGAAGTAGGTATATTACTCATGTGAGCGGTTAAAGGCACATTTTCATGTAAATTTTTGGTTTCTGCCCCTTGGTTATTTTGCTCGGCAATTGGGTCAGGGGAAACTGCATTATCTTAGCTAATTTGCACATTAGGGCCAATTTGAGGCTAAAGGGTTTTATGATAGACGAACTCTGCCCATGTCATAGGAGAGGCATCCCTAAGAGATATTTCTATGAGTAATTTAATCAGGGCACGGTGAGTAATAGAGTTGTCTTTCCCTTTCTGGGTTTCTTCGCCACTAATGAACATCATATTAAACAAAAAATTGGGTGCATTCATTGGGATATTATGTCATACATAACTAAGAAGCTTAAAATGATGTGCATGTAAATTATAGAATCACCGTTCATAGGTTAAATACCTTATAATGTGTGTAGCCAACTCATAGTATGGTGGTGGAATGGACATCCTTTTGCATCCCCGTTTAGTGATTTCCAATGGAGGGTCTCCTGGTAGGGTGAATTGAGCCTTGGCTTACCTGGCATCATGGGCATCGGGATAATGTTCCCCTGCTACTGGAAAACCAGTCACTTTCGCTATTCGTTCCTCTGTTGCAATTACTGTCAACCCCCATATCGTTGCTTGGCCCTCATCAAATGTGTTTGCAAATTCTGATGCTTCTTCCTCATCAAACTCCGTCAATTTTAAGAAATACCCCAGCCATCCATAGACATTAAATCTTCTCACTGCCTCAACATCAGATAGTAAAATACCATGAACCATTGGTTCATGCCATTGCAATTGGCCCCCCATTCTTACCAAATTCAACCTCTGCTCTGTTCAACCTCTGCTCTGTTCTTGATAATTACCTTCTTCCCTTTTCAATTTCAAACTACTTCATGTAAAATCATAGACCCTCTTTCACATTCTTCTGGTATTCTTGATTTCTGGTATTCTTGATATGAACAATTTAATAATGTACTTTAATAGAATGAATCATAGATATTCATGCGAGTGAGAGTTATGTCATGGTTTTAATATTGGGTCACATCTAGTCTGACAGTTAGGGGTTTATTCAGAATAAAGGTATGACATTTGACACTTGTGTGATGGGGCACTTGGATTTTAATTAAGACAAGGACGAAGTTCAAATTTGAGGATCTTTAATGAGTAAATAGAAATGACATTTTTGGAAATTGGCACACTTCCCTACCCCCTACAAAATATGGACAAGTGTCCTCACTTTTCAGACTTGGCAGAAGGTACAGAACTAGATTAAGGTGGCAATGATACATTTATTGCAGTATTCGATATAACCAACTAAATCTATGCACTAAATATGGGAATAAATTTGAAAAGCTCATATCTGTTAATTGATCATCACACATGCTAGGAAAGATTAGCGAGAGTGGAATGATGGCATCGGTGGTTGGCATGCGTCAGCGCACTATCTCTTTATTGAAAGCATAAAAATATGATGACGTGGAAGGTGGGTGGATGAAAGATTAAGAAATGAAGTGGGTTGAAAAAGAAGAATGTAGAAATTGAATGGATAATTTGAACTTTATGTTTTATGTAAACATAAATTTTTTATTATGGTTATGCTTCGAAGGAATTCTTATTGAAGAGCTGCAGGAAGAAGTTTGACACCCTCTGCTACAAGAAGTGTTACCTGTTGATCCTTTAAAACTGGCTGGTTGAATTACTACAGGAAACCTTCTTTCATTTGTGGCTGGTGATATAACTTTAGTCTATGTCCATTGACTAGTAGCTTAAAGTGTACAGGGTCAATTTTGGTCAACTAGATTGCTCCATTTGCAAATACATGGCTTATTGCATAGGGACCCAACCATCGTGTCTACAGCTTGCCTAGTATGTCTTGGTATCTAGAATCATATAACAATGCCCAAACTCCAACTTTGAACTGCTTACTCTTAATATGGGTATCATGCCACTATTTTTCTTTTCTTTTGAATAGTTTCTGTGTGCTGCAGGGTAGACTTGTACATTTCATCAAAAGAATTGAGATGCAGAAAGCGCTCTCTCTATGCTGTAGGAAGATCAATATTTAACTCCAGCATTGTTCTTAATGTTTTGTGTTCAAACTCAATCGGTAGCATTGCTATTTTACCATATAATAGTTCAAACAAAGTGAACCCTGTGGTGGTCTTCCATGTTGTTCTATATGCCCAGACGGCCTCTGATAGTCTGCTACTCCAATTTTGGCGATGCAAATGAACTGTCTTTTTTAAGATTGCTTCTATTTCCCAATTTGTAACTTCTGCTTGTCCATTGGCTTGAGGGTGATAGGGGCTTGATTTTTTATGTCTGATATTATATTCCTTCATGAGCTCTGTTATCATATTGGAGGTGAATTGAGTACCTTGATCAGTAACAAGCTCTCCTGGCATGCCATATCTAGTAAAAATTTCTTCATACAGAAATTCAGCAACTTTATGATCTCTGGCATGCTTCATTGCTCTGACTTCGACCAATTTGTTCAGGTACTCTGTGCACACCAGAATGTATGACTTCCCATTGGATGGAGGATCTATTGGACCAATAAATTCCATGCCCCATTTATCAAATGGTGTTACCACCACCTATGGGTTTAAGGGAATTTCATCTGATTTTGTTGGTCTGCCCATTCTTTGACATTTGTCACACTTCCTTGTATAATTTGTTGCATCTCTATGAAGTGTAGGCCTGTAGTAGCCAGTTGTTAAAATATTTTGTGCTGTTCTTTTGCCTACAAAGTGCCCTCCACATGGTTCATTATGACATGCATGAAGAATGTCATATGTCTCATCTTCTCTCACACATCTCCTCATGACTTGGTCAGGTGCAGTGTAAAATAATGTGCTATCAATCCAAGAGAAATGGAAGCTTTTCTCTACAAGAAACTTCTTTCCCTTATAAGAGAAATGTGTTGGCATTTTATTAGCTGCTATGTAATTAGCTATATCTATATACCATGGATTCTGGATAGCAATATGAAAAAAAAGTTCATCTAGAAATGTATCATCTATCAAAGTAGTATCATCTTCAGCGTGATGAAGTATGGATAGATTATCAGCTACCACGTTTGCAATCCCTAGCTTGTCAATGATTGTTATATAAAATTCCTAAAAAAGAAGAAGCCATCTTGCTAACCTTCCTGTGATGGTAGGTTTGTTCATGAGATACTTAATTGTTGCATGGTTAGTATGAACATAGATATGATAACTAGTCACATAATGGTGGAATTTTTTCAGAGCATAAACTACCACTAGCAATTCTTTCTTAGTCACTATATAGTTTAACTCTGGTCCATGTAGACTCTTACAAATATAATAGATTGCATTTTCAAGGTTTTCAGTCTTTTGTCCTAAGACAACACCTATGGCATAGTCTGAAGCATCTATATGAATGTGAAATGGCAAATTCCAGTCAGGACCCCTAATTACTGGTGCAGTTGTCAAAAGTGACTTGAGCTACAGGAAGGACTCATCACATTCTTTTGTCTAAGAAAATTTAGCTTCTTTGGTAAGTAATTTGTATATAGGACTAGCTATTTGACTAAAGTTTTGGATAAACCTCCTATAATAACCAGTGTGACCTAGGAAAGATCTAACTTCTTTTTGCTTAGTAGGAATAGGGAATGTGAGAATTACCTCTATCTTCGCAGGGTCTACCTAGATTCCAGCTTCAAAGATAAAATGTCCCAATACCACTCCTTGCATCATCAGAAATCACTTTTCACTATTGAGAGATAGGTTATGATCCTCACATCTAATTAGCACTTTATCCAAGTTCTTCAGAGCTTCCTCAAATGTGACACCCAATGTAGTGAATTTGTCCATGTAGATTTCCATGCAATCATGGGATATATCAGCAAAGATGTTGATCACAACTCTCTGAAAGGTAGCAGGGGCATTGAATAATCCAAATGGTAATACTGAATAGGCATATGTGCCCCAAGGGCATGTGAATGTTGTCTTTTCCTAATTTTTAGGGGCAATGCTTATCTGATTGTAACCATTGTATCCATCTAGGAAGGAAAAATATTTATTTCCAACCAAATTATCCAAGACCTGGTCAATAAAAGGTAAAGGAAAGTGGTCCTTCTTTGTAGCATTATTTAATTCTCTATAATCCACACATATCTTCCACTTACCTCCTTTCTTAGGTACAATTACCAATGGTGATATTGACTTGCTGTTAGAGATTGGATAGATGAATCCAACATCCAACAACTTCTGCAACTCAGTTTTAACTATTTCTCTTAGTGCTAGATTTATTCTCCTGTGTGGTTGATGAAGTGTCAAGCTTCCATCACTGATGTAGATTCTGTGGGTGCAAAGTCTAGGGTTTAGTCCCTCCATATCCCCATAATCCCATGCAAAGGATTTTTCATGCTGACTGAGGAGCTTGGTTAACAATGCCAACTGTGATTGGGAAAAATTGTTATTTACATGCAGGTTACATCCAAAGGAAAGTTCCACTATTGTTGTTAGCTCTACCATTAACACTTCGGGCACTGGACTTCTAACTATTTCACTTTCCAGTAATTGATCAATCATTTTAGGGTTTGCTAGAGACATACAGTCCTCATAAGTAGATAGCTATAAAACATAACTTTCTGAAACATCTTTAGCCACAATACATTCATTTCTAAGAATGCTCTCTATCACATCATCTTCCTCTTGCATCTTTAGAAAAGATTTCCTATGCAACATCATGAGCTGGGCTACTGAATTTACCTCTTCCTCCTCATCTCCTAAATCTGGCCAAATAGGTTCTCCCAAGTCTAGTTGGGGTTGGGCAGGAGGATATAGGGCTAGCTTTCTTATGGATTGACCATTTAAAATTGTCATATTGCCTAATCTGCAATTTATTTTAGCATCAGTGGTGGCTAACCAAGGTCTTCCCAAGATTACAGGATAGCCATCAAAGTTTAGATTAGGTGATAGGATAAGAAAATTAGCAGGATACTCCCATGAATCTAAGATTACTATCACATCTTCTATGAGGTCCTATGGAGTAACAGTTGAAATATCAACAAGTTGTAACATTTTGTTTGTTGTTCTTAAGCCTTCTATGCTTAGCCTATGCATTGTATCTTTAGTCATCAGATTTATTTCTGCTCCCAAATCAACTAGAGCATTTTTCATAGTCTGTCCATTTATTATCAGGTCGACTACTGGACTGCCAGGATATGAATACTTTGGTATTACCACCTTTCCTACCATGATATCTGCTAATTTCCCTACAACATGTACATTTTAAGGTTCTTTCTTCTTCCATCCTGGCTTTTTAAGGCATGCTTCCTTAATAGCCTTTCCATAAAGAGGTATATCTTTGATAGCTTGGAACAGAGGGATTTGAATATTCATATTTTTCAGCTGCTCAATAATAT
>MU223052.1:842391-854338 GCA_018584345.1 Thuja plicata | reverse complement strand
TTAGGAGGGGAAAGTGAAGGGACATAAGGACCCAAGATGGAAGGAAAACATGAAGCCCTTAGTATTGGTGGAGGAGGTCCAAGGATGGACGTGGAAGACACAAAAGGATAATCAATAAGTTCATCGGTATGTATATGACAACCAAGGACATCAACATTTTTAGAGTGAGCATTAGGACTTTCAGTAGGATCCTGAACACCTTGAATAGGAGCACCTTCTTTGATAAGATTTTTTGAATCTTGGAAAGACTTAGGAAGACTAGAAAGTGGAAGCAAACATGGAGTGGTAGAACAAGAAGATGGAAGACTTTGATCTTGACAAGGATCTTTGGATAGCATAAGCGCATAATTTTTCTGTTGATTTTCAATAGGCTCAACATTGGAAGTAAAAACACCATTTTTAATAACATTAATGGAAGTATCATCTTTGGAAAGCGTAAGTGTAGTAAGGTTATTTTGATTGCCAATAAGCTCAACGGTGGAAGTAGTAACTTGATCTTGCTTAGCAGAAAAATTAAGACATGGTGTAATGAATGAGAAAGGGTGTAAAGGATCAAAAGAACCATGATGCAGATAAGAGACATCATAAAGAGGATTGGAATACATGGAGATTTCTTGATCTTGATCTTTCTTTATATTCTTTTCTTTAATATTTTTAGAATCCTCTTGACATGGAGCCACTTATAAGGACAAGGAAGCATGTTGGAATTGTATGGGAGACTTGGGAAGAGATGATGAAGGATTAGATGAAGTAGGAATTATAGCATATAAAGGCTTAGGCTCTTTAGGTTTAGCATTATTGGAAGTATTTGCAGCCAAGTGAAGGTTAGCTTGAGTTTCTTTAAAAGGTAGCCCTTGAGGATAACTATAGGGAACTGCAGGAAAAGAATTAGGACTTCTGTCGGATGAAGGATTTGGGGAAGGTTTGGAAACTTTGGGAGATGTATGAGTATTGGAAGAAGTAGAGGATGGAAGGGGATCATTAGAAGACAAAGTTTCATCATTAATATGATCTTTCTTGAGAGTACAATATTTATTTTCAGCTCGAGAATACTTAGAGGAGGGATAGAATTGATGTTTGTAATTAGCACGGAAAGCTTTCTCTTCCTCAAATCTATCATCGAAGTATTGTTCATAAAAATCATCAAAGTCTCTTTAAAAATTAGAATCATATGGATCACCATCACAATCTCTCCACTCTAAACTGCCATCCCTAGTAAGCGCGAGCACACGACGAGGAGGACTCTTAGGAATAGAAGTGTCATAATCATGTCTATGTATTTCATCATAATATCCATCATTAGAATAGGCAACAAAGTCATCAGAGTCATAATAAATGGGATCCTTAGAGTCATCAAATATGGGCATGTCATTCATCACAGAAGAGGTATCACAAGGATTATCACACTGCTCATTATGGTATGCATTTTGAAGATAAGTATGACCCTTGGGAGAAGTAGAAGAAGAATGAGATCGTGAAGAAAAGGAAAGTGAAAACCTAGTAGAGGAAGAATATTTGGATGATGAAGAATGATGAGAAGACTTAGTGAAAGAAGAATATTTGGATGATGAGGAATGATGAGAAATCTTATAAGATGAATGACATTTGGAAGAAAGTTGTGACAAGATCATGCTCATGATTTGAGCAAAGGCAGCGGATTCACTTGCTTTCTTATATATTTTTTTCTCAAGTTCATCACTTATGCACTCTTTGGAATAACACTCTTCGAATTGGGAAGTAAGTTCAAGATCATCTATTCTCAAGAGAGGTTCCATAACAAGATATTTGAAATTCATGGTTCTAGAAGAAGAGGAATCAAGAATGGAAGTGATAGAATAGATGAAAATAGAAGAAGATAGACTAGATAATAAGAGGAAAAGAATCAAGAAGATGTGAAGATCTTAGGAAGAAGAGGAAGAAGCATGAAAGAAGAAGAGAAAGAATGGAAATGAAAGACTAAGAAGACATGGAAGATGTGGAAGAAAGAAGACCAAGAGTCATTTTTTGTAAATTGATACCATTTAAGTTCATTTGGATGTTGAGCAACATGTCATAACACTTTTGGGGAGATCTATTAAAGTTTTTATCACTTGGGAACTCTGATTTTGATTGTTTTAAATAACTAACAAGATGCATTAATAGATTTTTATCATTAATAAGGCACACAAGACAACAATCAAGGGAGTTCAAGCAATCAATGTCTTCAAACAATGAGCAAGGGACAAAGCAACCTTTCACATGAACATAGATAGTGTCATAGTATTTCTACCCCATAAGAATGCTACTTGTGTATGTTCTCAAATGTTTTCCAATCACACACGCAGTCCTATGAAAGAAAAGTTGGTTGCACTATGGTTCTTAGTAATGGCTTGACTCTGCAACTTTTGCAATTTCAAGTGGGTGAAATCAAATCCTGGTGCACCGAGGTTTTGACACAGTCTGAGAATTTAATCAATCAAGAGCTGCTGAGGAGATCTGACAACCCACAAGAAACTACACCCATGGAGATTTATTCCACAAGGACACTTATATAGCGGCTGTCACTACCATGGCAAAAATGGCTATTACCGCTTGAGGTTTCATTCATATGGTTGACCCAATAAAGGGAATGTCCTCTATGGTTAACCCTCTCTAACAAGGAAGACTCACAATATGGACCACATGGGGACTTAGTTTGGATTCAAGGGTTCCAAGTTTCTGATTCTCCCAAAAGGGTAAAGAGCATAATCCTCTAGCCTCTTCACCTCACCAAAACATAGAAAATGTGATTCATTGACCAACTAATTTGAAGTCACCTCATTCAAGGCTCACACAACACCAAATGACACCAATCTCCCAAAGAGAGAAAGTATTTCCAAAAGTTGAAGTCCAAATCAAGTTGACCAATGAAATGAAAACAAAATCCTTCCCTACCTACAAGGGGATCTATCGTCAAGAAGAGTTTTGCATGTAAAAGAAGCGAGTGAATCCCACTCTCTCAAGATCGCCACAAATAGTGTTCATAAAGCCTAATTACTATGTGAAACATATATGCAAGAAAGAAAATCTAGGTCCATTTTTAGAGCACCTATTGGAAATGTGGTCTATGAAAGCAAGAAACACTCAAGCTAAACACATGAGATGTTCATTTTAATTCCCAAAATCCAAATTTTATAGAGAGAAAAAAAATAACTCAAATCCAATGCAACATGAATTGTTTTGTTGTTTATCCAAGCAAGTCCAAGCAATCCTCACAAACTCTCCAACAAGCAAGACAAGCAAACAAGCAAACAAGATATGCAATGTATACAACTTATGCAAACCCTAGGGTTAGATCTGAAAATCAATTGTTAAGAGAAATAATAATCAGAAAATAATCCAAATGAAAACTCACATCATGCATTGAACCATGTGAAAAATAAGTGCAAGCTAATCATTAAATACCCTTTTTTTTAATTTTGATTTTTGACCTAGTCAACAAGATCTGATTTGTTTGCTATTAATTCAGATCCTAAACCCTAAATATAGAAAAGAGACCCCTATTAAAAAATAGAGAGCTTTCCAAAAATGTTAGAATTTTAAAAATATCTTTTCATTTATGCCCTAGGAAGCCATTTTCCCAAAATAGACTGGTTTTCATAAATCGACCAAATGAGCTATAATATTGCATCCAAATTTAAAAATCAAAGAATGGACCACATGTCGAATTTAAATAAATTTTTGAAAATATAAATTTTTTTGTAAAATTCTCTGATTTGCGCATAAAATTAAGGTTTTATGAAAAATAAAGAAAAAATTATAAAAAATTCAACATACCTCAAAAAATTCTAAATTTTTTTATTGGAGCTTCCCTGACATGTCTCCAACCTGTTAAAAAATATTTAGACCAAACCTCCAAGCCATTTAGGAGATATGATCAAATCTTTGAAAATCTAGGGTTTTCATCTCCAAGCAAATTTGCACAAGGGTTAGGCTTGAAAAACTTCAATAAAAGAACCATGTAAAGATTAGAAAATCTGAGATCTGAATAAAATGAAGGAAAATCAGGAGCATCATGCCCCATGGTGGCCGCCAAAAATATGTTCTAAAATGTTGACACACTTCTATGAATCATTCCATCCAAGGTTGCTCAAGAATGAGGCCTCAAATATCGATCCATAGCTCTCTAGTCATGGAGTGCAAATGTGTGAAATGGAGGCCCTTAGATTGACCTAGTTAGTGGCTATGCAAGTACACCATGAAACAAGAGATTCAAATGCATGAAAATTAGATCTACTCTATATGATAACAATGCATGGCTAAATCTATGAAAGGAAATACAAATGCAAGATTAATCTATGAAAATAAACACGAATCTAATCTACATAAGGAGCTATGAATGCAAGAAGAAGACAAGAAGAGAGAAGCTGCAATATCCAAGCCAAAGTGCTCAAATGCTCCTCCAAAATTGCTCTCCAAACCTATAGCATAACAATACTATGAAAACGTAATATTGACGATTGATTGACGATTGATTATTGATAATTGATGATTAATGAGAAGGAGAGGTTTCCTTATATAGGAAAGTGAATGGTTGAGATTAAGAGGCAAAAAGCCCACCACTCAGGAAGATGTGATGAAAAGGGGATTTTTATTTAATGTATTTCCTTTTTGATCAAATAAAGTACTTGAAGTGGGGATTTTTATTTATTTAATTAAAAGAGAGGTTTTCTTTATAATTAAATAAATTAGAAGAATTTTATTTAATTAAATGGGAGGAATCAAATTTAATTAAATAAGAGGAATTTTATTTAATTAAAAGGGAGAAATTTACTTTAATTCAATAAGATAAATTTTATTCAATTAAAAGGGAGATTAAATATTTTAATTAAATAAGATAAATTTTATTTAATTAAAAGGAAAAATAAATATTTTAATTAGATAATAATGATCAAACCTTAGGAAATATTTAAGTAATTGAATAATTGAATTAATTATAATTTGATCAAGGAAATTGATTTGAATTGAAAATGTTCCAAAGCATTGATTCAGAAAATTGATAAAATGATAAATTGATAAATGGGGCCCAAAGTCTAGGCAACCATTTTAGGGTGCATAAACTTACCATTCAAATAAATAGTGCATTTTCTAGTGATCAAACAAGGTGTATTGTTGCCAAACCTTACCTATGACCATCAAACCCATCAATCTTAATCAACTTATTCTTTTCATCGGTCATGTGAAGTGATTACCTCCTATCTATAATTCATTAGCCATTATGTCCCATGTGACAAACTATAGCCTTTTTGTCTTCTGATTGATCTTCTTTGGCTATGAAAAATACAATCTCCTCTTACTTATTATCTTTTGATTCTTCATCAGTAAATCCTTAATCAAATACACCATAGAATTTTTTCTTCCCTTTACACTTAACCTTTCTTAATGTAGCATTTGTACTTACCAGTCCCTCTAGGCAATCTCTTTCCTAGTAGTGCTTCAAGCTCTCCCTTTTTTCCTTTCATCTTCAAAGATAGCTTCAACTTCTCTAGTGTAACTTTATGCGTAATCAGAATCATGAATTATTTATTTACCTATCCTTACCAGTACATAAGATATTGATTCCTTGAAAGCTCCCTCAACTATTGGAATACTATCATTAGAGTTATTTAAGTCAAATGTAGTAAGCTTACTGATTAGTCCATCTAGAGTAACACTGTCAAAAGTTCTCATCTCATTTATAGTAGACACTCTAATGACCTAATTAGACAATAAATTTCTCAACATTTTACTTACCACAACATCTTGCTTAATAGTTCTACTAGCACCTCTGATAGCACCAATAACTTATTTTATTCTTTGACCATATTGTGCAATGTTTTCTCCTTCTACCATCTTCTCGTCCATAGATTAGTTTCAACTTTTCCCAGACATCAGAGGTAATATCAAGTCAACGAACATAAACATATGAAATATCATACAAGGTACTTACTATAGCTTCTTGTGCTTGAGTATTCTCCTCTTATTCCTCCATATTATCTATAGTGATATTTCCAATAGGAGTGGTATACTTGTGTGTGACATGCATCCAATATTGTGATCCAATAACTTTTAGATATAACTTCATTCTATCACTCCATACCAAGTAGTTGTCTTTAGAGAACTTGGGAGGTTCCTTCCTCATCATTGGATCTTTTACTGAAGCTGTTAGGATTACCATAAAGAGGACCAAGAATATGATACCAATTGTTAGTATTATTAGATCCAAGATTACTAAGAGGGGGTACAATCAGTAATCTAACAATTCAAACTTTTCATCAACCATTCAAATAATTTAATCATTAACATCTATTTCATGAATAAACAAACAAATGAAGATAAACACCCACAACTATGCAACATAATAACACCAATATTTTTCTCATGTAAACCAAACTCGGAAAGACCACGTATGGGGATGACACCCACAAATAATTTTTCACTCTTTTGAAGTACGCCCAGTTAAGACCTTAGCCCTATTAGGAGCCTATAAATGCATTGTTAAAATAAAGAGTCTTTTAGGAGCCACCCGGTCAAGGGATTTACATATAGCCATGTTAGGATCTTTACGCTATTAGGAGTAACCGTGTTAATGGATTTTCAAACCCTAATTAAAGAGTCATCTAATTAAATTATTTACAAGTTAGGCCTGCTAGGGTTTACCCTGGTAAGCGATTTTCTTGCAGAAACTATTAGGAATCAACAAGTGAAATTGATCTGATAAAATAGGAATCATCCTCTACTTGTACAAATTTAGTTGAAACTTAGTCTCTACTTTACATTAAGACTATCCAAACCCTAGGATTGCATAAATGCAGTTATGATCTTTCTCTCCCACACACTTTTGATAATACATATTTTACATATAAATACATTTCAAGATCATTAGGTAGCCACCACCTAAAACATTACCTAATACATTATTACAAATATTTCCATTCAATCCTTAAACTCTAAAATGTATTACAAATTTGTAGTTACAATTTCAAGTCTAGGTTGGCCTTCAGGTTCATTGCAGATTCAAATTCACAAAGAAAAGTTAAACTACAATACACTTTCCATTTCTACTGCACAAATTCAAGAAATTTTATCATAAAAAGAATTTAAATACCAACTGATCAATCCATGTTGATCTGCAATGTCACAATGATCCTTGGAATACATAGCCACTTATCGCAACATGATGCATCATGATTGGTTGAGTATTTGACTAATTATTCTAAGAAACTATTTTACTTTTTGCTGAGAAATCTTATGTCCATTGAAACTTGGTCTTCTGATCACCTAATCATTATTTGGTCTCAACAAAAACCCCATAACATACTTAGGATAACATATCCTGAACCACAACAACTGAATCCAATCCTATTTGACATAATCATAAGATCATTCATCCTTGAATTTGTCTTATTCTTTCTGTGGATCGCTCAACCTTCAATGAATTATAACTCATACCATACATCTGATAAACCTGTGTGGACATATCTATAGAATATAGAGACATCACTTAGTATTCTATTACAATTGCACATGCCAAATCTTACCAAAACTCTAGATCTAATCTCTTAAATATACATCAGCATAACAAGCACATTGTCAACCAACAAACACTAAGTTGAAATGAATAAAAATATCATAACTTATCAATCTATCATCATATCTGCATCAAACATATATCATAACATACTCAACTCTCTGCATCAGTTATGCCAAAAATTTCAACTATTTTGCATTTAGCTTCAAAAGAAAGTGTTGCATGGAGATATTTTTGCCTAGATGGATAGGCTTAGGTATTTCACTTACCCAAGGGATCCATACCCTTAATTCTGTAAAAATGGCATTATAAACATTGTCGCCTAGGACTACCTCTTTAAAAACCTTCCTCATAAGCATGATAATTTCTACATTCTCTCCTCTAAGATAGACGAGAGATGCCAAGAAATAAGTTGTAATGTCTATGCTGATGGGGTATCTATCAACATTTCCAAGGAACTCTCGGTCGAGCACCATCAACACAAAAAAAATTGTAAAACACTCAACCTCATTAAAAATTGAAGTGAAGGTTTCTTCTGACCCCATAACCAAGAATCCATTCTAGACTTCCATGGTTGTGCATCTCATTCAGATTGGAGTGTTCACTACACATCCTACAATTCTAAAAACCTAAACCTTAAAACCTGCTTGTAAACAAATGCGTCCTTTTACAAATTGTTTAAAAATGAGTCACGAATGACCAAATTAGAAGAAAAACTTGATATTAACAGTTGGGTCACTTGTAATTGTTATGTGCAAGTGCTCTATTTTTTCTTATACATATAATGACATTGATCAAGTTTGTGTGTATTCAAGAGTGTTAAACATTGGAAATATAATCCATGTTCAATTTGAAATAAATATATGAAGGTGTAATAATCAGTTTTGAATCCTATACCTAAAATATTTTTAATATTTCTCCTATATAATCACTTTGAGATAATGTTTTTGTGTAATATTTCCTATAAATGTTTAATTGGTAAGACTTCCACCTTCTTCCATTTTCATCAAAATTGAGTCCTTGTTAGTAATAACTGAGAGGGGGGTTGAATCAGTGGATTCAAAAATTATGCTTTAAACTTTAACCACCAATAAATAAACCTCTGATTATTAAGTTCCTACAAGATGCATGCCATGAAATACTAATAATGATTTAACTTTCTGTTGGTTTTCCTTGTCTGTCCTTTTCTCCTTGATTACCGATAAGCAGTAAAACTATTTACCGACACTCAGTAAATATGCATAGTATACCAATCAATCCAGAAATGCATATGTGAAATGTAAAATAGTAAAGTAATAACCATACACACATAACACATGGATTTTAACATGGAAACCCTGTTAAGGGAAAAACCACTGGCACCGGTACCTCAGATTTTCACTCTTCTTAAGTGAGCTTTGTTAGAAGCCAACCCTCTTAAAGGATACAAATACAATGTTAGGTGTGACCTTGTTAGAGGATTTTATACATAGAGGTTGTCACTTAGTATCAGGCATCTATTTGCTACCATCCTTGAATCAGCCTCCTTAGACTATCAATAGGCTTTAGGCAAATCTTGCTACCATCCTTGAATCAACCTTCTTCTTAAACTGTCAATAGGCTTTATGCAATTTCAATGCTACTTTCATGAATCGCACTCCTTGGGATGTACCTCAATATATAGAAGATTGTTAAGTCCTTCTCTATTAAGAGACTTGATTCTTTAATGATTAAACTAAAACACTATGACTTGTTTCTATTGCAACTTGAATTGAAATTTTTTAGATCTATTTAAGTACATTACCTCTCTGATCAATGTATCAATTCAATTCTTTGTGCTCCACACTTTCTGTATTGTGATGTTGTGCTTCACTGTTTGTCGGTGTCTACAGATTTATTTAGCTCTCCTTTAGCTTGATTGATCAGGACTGTATGAAGTTATTCTTCATTAGTTTCTCTTCAGCATCCTGTTTCTATTCACTCCCCTTCCCGTATGTGTGATTATGGAAATGAATTATGCTTGTCTCTTATATAGACATGATATTCACTATTTCTTGATTCTTGATTCTTGGTGTGAAAAAAAATCCAGCCAATCTAATTTAAAGCTTTAAATCCTTAATTATCTCATAGTTATCTTCTTGCCAAATGTAAAAATCTTCTTTAAATAAATTACTTAACTATGATCGAATAAAACAAATAAAACAATCAGTTAAGTCTATCCTCAAGCTCTGCCAGCTAGATATTTTGTCATTTTCTTAACTCTCTATATTTTTGGTCAACTCTGCAGTTAGTCGTCAGTGATAACTCCCAGTTTTGTTAGTGTGACTCCAGTCAGCTTTGGGATCTCTGTCCGTCAGGCATCATTGGATTTTACTCATCGGGAAACTCTATTTTCAGCTCATCGGGTATAACTATGATTTTGCTTCGTTGGGCAATACTGTCTTTTTCTTGTCGGGTATCACTGTGACTTTTGTCCTTTTACTTTACCAATGGTGTGCACTCTATTGGTGTTGTCTGTCACTTAGTGAATACTTGACTTTTATACATTGTTGAAAGCATAATCTCTATTCCATTGATTCTCTAAAGTCTTTGGCATTATGTACATGACCGTACAAATGATATCAAGTTGACATCAATGACAATACAAACCATTAACTGATTTAATGTCTTGCATCATCTTCAACTTAACATTATCAAACATTCAATCAGTTACATGTCATCAATCTCTCCCTTCGGCATTGATGGAAACATGCTATATTATCACACTATACTATTTTAATACAATATGAAATATAATTGTTGAGATTCATAAAATTACCAAACAGTTTGTTTTGATAACCGATAAAAATGTCTACTGTCAGTAAGTTGTGTGTTAGCACTAGTACAAAAACAACAATATATGACAAAATAAACTACCAAAAATTGTAGATAAATGACCAAATTTGGTCACATGATCAATGGTAGTTTATTTCTAGTCATTTATCTCACGACCAAATTTATGACTAAACTATTTTAGTCATTTATTTGGTTGTTTATTTAGTCATTTATTTGGTCTTTTATTTGGTTATTGATTTAGTCATTTATTTGGTCATTTATTTGGTCATTTATTTGGTCATTTATTTAGTCATATATTTAGTCATTTATTTAGTTATATATTTAGTCATATATTTAGTCATTTATTTAGCCACTTATTTAGTCATTAATTTAGTCATATTAGGGCACGATAGAATCGAACCACCATCCTCCTACTTATAAAGTAGGTGCTCTTCCATTAAGCTAGTACCCTTTAAAGAATAATCATACCATTTCAACAAAAGAGGGTGTTTATTTATCTCATTAATGAAATCACATTTCATAGATTGCCTTTCGACTGAGAATACTTGGAACTGATTGAGAAACCTTTTCAATAATTATTGGCTAAAATTCTACCCAGAATAATTATTATTCAATCCAGGAAACTTTCTAAGAATAATTCCTATACATGATGTCATTAGCTTTCACCAACTATAGATGTCATGGTCAATTCTGAAAAAAACTTTTGAAACATTGAAAACAAAATTCAAATGGATGTTATTTACAATTAAAATATGCCCATCTTGTTTGTAAAGCATGAAATAACATGTAACGGTGAGATAACATGCAAGAGAACACGTACACAATGACTACAATAAGCAATTCAACCAGGAGAAACCCTTCAATGGGTCAAAACTCTAGCAAGAGTGAACACGTGCTCCTCATTCCACTATCACAGTCAAATTACAAAGGTGTTACAATGCTCCTAAGGCTTTCAAGTGTCATAACAATGTCTACAACTCACTCCTCACATCTATAATGTGCCTTTGCAACTTCGAAACCCTTTCTCTATCACTAAAACTAAAATAGTTAAGGATACAATGAGAGAAAACTTTTTTAACCAGTTTACAATGCATTTATGCCTCCTATGACCCCTATACACAAAACATGGAGAATCAAATGTAGAAAAAGCCAGATCAAACAACAAAACAATTCAAATTCTAAGAATTTCCCAAAATGTTCTAGATCATTTAAGGCATTCCTCAACAAGAATATAGTCCCTAGTACCTACTTCTCTGCACCACAAAACTTGAATAATTCACAATTCAAAGGCATTTAGACAAATCCTTGACTATGACAAAGGAAACACGATGACCCCAATCATCCAGTTTCTTCTATATGATTTTCAGATCAAAGGCAATGAGAAAACTAAATTTTGACTTATCATTAAGCTCTACTGGTGTTAAAGTCAAGTCTAATGAGTCATATTTATCAATTTGTCAGATTCATCCCTTTTTGAACATCCATTCCCAGATTAAGGGTATGGTAGTGTTATACTAGCTTGAATTGGAGATTACTCGAGCAAAAGGTTGTGGTACAAATAATCAGATGCTGGAATCCATACATGAGATTGATAAAATGGAAGCC
>MU223052.1:825114-842309 GCA_018584345.1 Thuja plicata | reverse complement strand
TTCTCACTCCCTAGCATTGATTAGAATTTGTGAGGCAAAAATGTGATGTGTTGAAGCTTTTAGAGTGATTTCATAATTAGCCAAGGGAACCTAAGTAAAATGATGTTTTAGATGCACCAAAAGCTACTGCTGGAGCTTCTCCTCACTCCCCATCATTGATTTGATTTTGTGAGGCAAAAAAGTTAAGTGTGGAATCCTTTATAGATATTTGAAAATGGGTCTTTTTTTTGGCATACTTCTGCAATTAATTATTTGTTGTTTCCCATTTAATATAATATGAAAATGTCCTTAATAAACATATTACTTTGTTAACTTTTACTCTAGAAAAAAATTACCACTGATTAAAAAGCTGACAAAATAAGTTCACTACCTATGTAGCACCTGTTGCCTTGGAAAAATGATGCAAGTCTTCCTTACATACACGACACATAGAAATTGCACAAGCTTCAACAAAGTATTGCACCAATAAATAATCAATAGACATTAGCCAGTTGATCCAAACAACAGTAATATTACTAGTTTCATTATGTGAGAAAGCATGCAAGTACACCTTTAGAGCCATGTCATCTATTCCTTTTGTTGTTAAAATGACATTTTCAATTTAGCTTTTAAAAGCTTCTCAATACCCTCCTTAGTTATATCTACTTCTCTACACAAACAAAACAAATGAAACAAAAATGATAGTGATCACTAGTATGCAACAACAAACAAAAAATACCAATACTCAACCATCTATCAAACTCCAGATTGTTGCATTGGAAACTACATGTACCATGCTCATCTTCAGTAAAAAAATCCATAATTTCTAACAACATAACAGACTAGTAACAACATGCCAAATTTCAAAATCATGGAAACTCCAGCATGTCCAGTATTTCTATAACTTCTACACAGAAGATTTATCCTGTGTAATGCTTAGCACATCTTTGCAAATAAATTTTACAAGAAAATCTGGGTGGTGAGAAGAGCCCATCACAGTAGAAATATTAAAAATGAACAAATCAGATATAATTTATCCAAAACTCAACAAACACTCTAGATCTTATCAATAAATAAGCTGCATAGTTTATCTACCTTTCACAGATCCTATCAAGCTACCTTGGATCATTGACAAGAACCTGCACTCCCATATGCTTTTTTGTCTTCTAAAGATTGAAATTCAAACATGCAATTCTTGCTGGGGTCACTCTTGTAGGCATTCCTTGAGTTTCCTGACCAGTATTCAGGGCATAACCATTCAATAGATAACTATCTTTAGACCCTAGTCCATGTGCCTTCAAAATATTGATGCCCTGGAGAAAAAATCAAAACATGATCATTCATAAGAAAGCATCCAAAAAAATTGATTTAGTTATGCTAATCTATAGTCAATGCAGAAAAAAAAATCATCTCCCCCAGGCATTTATGCAGTCCCCCAGTTCCCAAGGAAGTTGAGTCAAATAAGAAATAGCCATCAGAGAAAGATACACTGGATTATAGGAAATCCACTTCATAATGCAATCCTAAGTTAAAAAAAACCACGCCACAGAAAATAGTCTCAGACCTTTCATTCAAAATATGGTCTAATGTAATCATCTTTATCAACACAGACTGTTTGGATATTACAATGTATTTTGATAGCTTGTTGCCTATCATTTTGAAAAACCATTCATTCCATAATTCAATCTAAAAAAAACATGTTGTAATCTAAATAATTTATGCTTTCTTTGCAAAAGGGTTAAATTAATAAATAGGACTGATTATATTTTGAATTGTGTTATCTAAAAAAAAACCCGTTCAAATTTAAAATTCTGCTATATTCTCCCGCCCCAAAGAAAAGATGCAGTTAAAAAACTTATAATGCCAGCACACATTCATATAGCAACATACATAGTAGATAGAAAATTACAAATTTCAAGAACGTTATTTTACATTATACAAGAATCATTCAAGATCAATATGATCTTTCTAATTACAAGATACAAAATAATCTTGAATCATCCATTAACTTGTATACAGTTACGAACAAAGATGAGGAAGCTAGAACCTGTCATATAGTAGTTGCAACAAGAAAATTGTCTTTCCGCCTTAGCCATTACATAAAATTCCATTGGTTATGAAAGAATAACTTGGACCGCATCCTGCCACAACTTGGTAACATCCCAACATCATTGTATAATGTATGTACATTTGAATAGGGAAATTTTATTTAGAAGGCCTTAACAAGAACCCAAAGAATCAGATGAAAATAGATTTTTCATTGAATATCATATTAAAACTAAAGGAAAAGAAAGGATCCTTTAAAACTCACAAAGAAGGAGAGTGTGGCTATAGTAACAAAAAAAAACTGTAGCTGATAACAAATTCAACTTTTCTAACTATTATTCAACTTGTTAGAAGTATGCAGTCACAACTTGCATTCAACTACAATTCATACCCTCCATGATGGGGTCAATCTAAGGGTAGAGGAAGAAGAATACCAAAATTCATACACACATATGGAGTTCTTCCAAACTGGACCTAAAAGCACTTGAAAATCTACTATTGTTGATTTCAAATCAAAGCTTTTATAAAGGTTTATAGTCGCCCATATTCAGATCTAGGCATTCCTTTTTACTCCTAGAAGGCAATAGGTTGTTTGTAAGTAAGATCAAGTTCATGGATGCAATCTTTCGTTATGATCTACATGACTAATTTAAAGTGTTGCTTTCATACTTTTCTATTAAATGAACACAAATCCCAGAGCCTTAAATGCATTATATTTCCTTGCATATATATAAACATAATTAAGGCCTAAATTTCGAGTTCCTTTGCACCAATTTATCTTGATATATCTTTAAAAAAAAAACTATCATTAACATACATCCAGACCTTTGAGGTCATCAATTGTGTGTCTTTTTTATTACTACCTTCTTCATTAAAATAAGCTTCTTGTGTGGCACATCCAACACTTTGAAATGAACTTTTTGAATCCTGCAAGGTATTCAAATCTGTTGTTCCAAATGTATCATGTTTGAATGGAACCCAATGTGCACTTGTGAGATATCTGGAATATAAATCAAAAACAAATTAATAACTAAATATTATAAATATAAATAACAAGCATATATGCCAAAAGAAACTGATAGACCAGAAAGAAATTTCAAGGACAAACAAAATAGAGATTAGTTAAATAAATAGATTTAAAGAATAACATTTGGACACACAAATGTTACCATCCCAAATGCATTACCAAGAATAAAATCAATGAAAATGTGAAAGCATAAAAAAAAAGGAAGGATAAAATTGAGAAAAATACTTACTCCTAAGATCTCTTGCTTTCATGGTGACTATTTGTGTATGTAGCACCATCTCCCACACCTACTATGTGAATAAATGCTTGGGTAGAATACTGACCCTACCATTTAACATTTTTTGTTTTTTTTCTGACCTCAAATGAATCTCCATAACATTCTATATCAGTTTGTCTTTTATTAATAATAGCATTTTTTTCCATACAACCTTCTTTAGTAGCATTAATAGAGTAGTGTACCTTGAGGATATGTGGTTTTATGACTCGGGATGTTTTGTGAGCTCAGGATATGTGATTTTATAAATCATAATATTGTGGTTTTATGACTCAGGATGTTTGAGTAGCCCAGAAATGGGGACAAAGCTCATGCTTTCCGTCCCAATTTTTTGGCAAAATGTCCCCAAGATGTACCCTGAATTTAGGGGTGTTATCGATTGCCCCACACCCAAAACAAAATGGAAAAGTATCCAAAGGGACCCTTGATTGTCCCAAGGACTCTAAGACATTTCCAGTGTGCCTTGCTTTAGAAAAAGCAACTAAAATAAAATTTTTCAATTTGTGCTAGTCTATTTATCATTTATTTTCTAGTGATATTTGGTTCATCTGTTTAAAAATGGAGATAAAGAACCTAATGTAAAAGGAAGCTAGTTCTTTTTTAAGTACATCTGTAAACTCATAGGAAAGTGCTTTCTATGCACATATATGGCATATATGTAAATTGTTTCAATTCTAATATTTGAAATTTGCATAACTCTGATATATTTGATATTTCTAATCTTATTTAAACAGCTTCTGGAATCAACTATGTATTTCTTTTCCATCCATGTTTTAGATCACACTTAATGAAGTAGGTGAGGAAAAAAATGAAAGAGATTGTAGATTAGTTCTACTAAATACTTGGAAATCTATTTTCTATCCTCTCATCTCATTTCATGTGCTCTTGCCAATCATTTAGTATAATTTACTTGCAATCTATTTTATTTTTTGCTTGTTATGATTGCGGATCACAGGGTGTGATTTGGAACTTTGATTAAAACTAATATACAGTTGATTCCAGAAGCTTTTTAACTAAATCTTATGGACTATAGAAGAATTTGATCTATTTGAAGTTGTACATATTTCATGCTAAGAGTTTCAGTAGTCTAATAATAAAATGAAACTCATTCCTTATCATTACATAAGGTTGCTGCTAGAACATTTGCATGTAGCCTAATGTTTTTATGGGCTAAATTATTATTTCCTTGATTAAAACTCTATCTAAACATTACCTCAAGGTATACCATTTAGCATTAGAAGCAATCTATTTTACATGTTTTATTTGGATTACTATATAGTGATACACATCATGAACTGAAATCCCTAGAATGCCTGGAGGCCCAGAAATTTGTTTACAAAATTTTCTTTGGCTAATGATGCATGCTCAATTTGTTCACTTCTCACATCTCTTTCATTATTTGGACTGATGAAGGTCTAAACTGTGAGATATGCTTTATTCTACTTCCTCAATTTAATATATATTCAGTTACTATCAAGTATATTGTCTATTTGAGCTGAGTATCTACAGTTTAGCATATAGATATTCTGGATGTGAGAAGCAAGGTGTGGGCTACCAAAACTTTGTGTTAAATTTGCTTCTATGTGCTAGAAACTCAATCTATTATTGTGCATGACTACCACTTTCTTTTGTTCTCTTTTCTCTTGTAAAAAGATGATGGTAATTTTTTAAATTATCTTCTTAATATACATAAATTTTCATCTTATTGAAAAAATATTGATTCTGCATGATAGAACCTTAAATACTAGTTTGTGGAGGGTAACAAAGCCCCAATACATGTGTATTGTTGAACATGAAAATGTACTGACTATTTTTTATTAGGAAAAAAAGAAGATTTTCAAATGACTGGAAATCTTATAGGCGTGGAATTGAATGGAGATTACACTGGCTTGAGTTATGTGTTAAGGAGTTCCAATCTCGAGCTTCTAAGTATGACTACATTCTCAAAAATATTCAGTATGTAAGTGGGATGACTCAGATTTGTTATGATGACATCCATCTTTGAAAGGGTCCCACTCTTGCCTAGGTTAAGGAGTTACATGAAGAGATGTGAGTCCCTCCAAACAGAGATGTAAAAGGAAGAACAAATCATCCAAGTAAGATAGATCAAAGAAGTAAAGATCAACATTCAACCAAATAAAAAATTACAAAACTCAGAATTAATATACCCTACAGATGAGCATTTATGAACTCAGAATTAATATATCAGATTGATATTTCTTTTTCATATTCAAAAAACCAACAAAGTTAGCTTGTGTTGAGTTTGGACAAATTGACACACCTAAAAGAGAGCTGGTGTGCTCATTAGACTCATGATATTCCATCAATTAGCACTTATTATTGTGTAGTAAATAAACCTTTGCAAATTAATGACGATAGAGGACAAATGAGCTCAAAAAATGAACATCAAATGCACATATATGAGATCTATATATCATACTCATCTGTATGATATATAGAGGACAAATGAACTCAAAAAAATGAACATCAAATGCTGACAGAATTCATATGCTGTCACATTTTAACTCGGATTGATATTTCTTTGTCATATTCACAAAACCAACAAAGTTAGCTTGTGTTGAGTTTGGAAAAATTGACACACCTAAAAGAGAGCGGCTATGCTCATTAGACTTAGGATATTCCATCAATTAGCACTTATTATTTTGTAGTAAATAAAGCTTTGCAAATTAATGATGATAGAGGACAAATGAACTCAAAAAATGAACATCAAATGTACATTTATGAACTCAAAATTAATATACCCTATATAAGGAGAACAAAGTTTTTGAAGTATGAATGTATCAATCAAAATCATGAATGATTTGCAGAGGAATTTTTAGAATCTAACATTAGAAGATGAATTCCAAGCATAAATGTTTTTCCAATCATGAAAAATCAGGCTTTGTCTAATGGCAAAGATATTAGCTACATGCTACAAGGTCACATTTGTAGCTTATATATTCCTGCATGCTTGCAAGAATCTTGCATGTTAAATATATTTACTCATAGAAAAAATAGGCCCCTTTTAATCCCTATATATTTTTTTTCATGTATGGGATCCATTTAGAATATTTAACTAACTAAATGAAGGACCGTTCATTTCACATACATGGAAGTTTGGATTTAATCAATTTTTCTTAGTAAAGCTATATTGGAAAATATCACAAAAAATATTGGGAACAAAAAAAAACTAACCTGACCCATGTGAATGAGAGAAAATAGAAGGTATTTTTAATACACTTCAACAGTTATTGCAGTTAAAACTGTTGTTGCCCCCGTAATAGCCTACAAAATAAATATTATTAGTTATAAAACTACACAATACTAAAAACAAGATGACCAAACAAACTTAAGAATCTTCATTCCACCAACATGTTGGAAAAATTCTAAGGCTTTTCTAAAGTTCTTCAAACCGATATAAACCATCCCCTTGATTCAAACAAAGCAAATGTTAAAACTAATCAATCAGCAATGCCCTTATTTTACAAGTGAAATCAATTTTTGAAATTTATCTTTCTTAAAAAATAAATAAAAAGAAAATATTATGAGGATAAAGAACCAAATTATTACAATTTATATATATTATATTCATATCATTATTAAATCCATACTTTGTAATCTCAGAATCTGTAGACCAAAAATTTTCAACTGGGCAACTTAAAAGCTACTTCAATATTTGGCAAAAATATAAATTTTCTGCAAAATATATCTACAAAACATATCAAATGAATTTGGTAGGAATCTAGGGTTAGTGCCCCTACAAGGATTGAGGAGTAGCACCCCTCATAGGGCCTATTGCAAAATAAGGTCAGGTTGAGGAGTAGGGCACCTGCCACCAATCCCAAAACAAAGACCTTACAAACCACAAACTTTCATAGCACAAGTCAAGGGGTCAAACTTGCCAAATACCCTGAGTACTCACCACAAAAATTGTGCACACTCACAAAAAATAAAGATACAGATGCTTGCAAGCTTACTTTGCAAAAACTTGTGGCAGGAAAATAATGGCAATTACTCATAGAATTTGCAAACTAAGATAAAAGTTTCAGATTGAAAACACTATGCATCTCCTAACAACAATAGGGAGTAGCTTCCCTATAATTTGAAAAATTAAAACATAATAAAGGATGAAAATTCCTTTCGGGCGCAACATTTCAAACACTTAATAAATAATTTTGGCTTTCCCATTTTGACTAAGGAATGCGACACTTATGGTTAAACTCTAATAAATGATTCATTTGAGAAATTTGTTGGCAATATTTTATTTGATATTTCAGTGCATCCAATGTATCAGGTAAAGAATGGATGTCATCCTCAGGTGGTGGCATAGACATTTCAAGATCATTAGCAATATAAGAAGTTACTTAGGAAGATAAACATTTCATTGAGATAGGGTGCACACTTTGGGAGATAATCAGCTGACAAGGCGGAATTAAAATGATTGAAAGTAGAGATTATAACTAATTAGCCTATAGAAAGTAAAATAGCAGGAGGAGAATGTGTATGTTATGGTGTGCAAGGAGTGACAATGAGGAGTAGAGCAGAATGGCAGGGAGCAGCATTCACCTCTAACTGAACTCCACAAAGCTCAGGTGCTCTCACTGCCATAATCTTATTTTCAATGAACTAAACACTTCTTACACAATAATTTTGCCAACCTAAGCATTCTAAAGTCAAATCTTAGTCAGTGTCATATACAATGGCAAGAGATACATGAAAAAAAAGAATAGGTGACCTAACACTTAACAGTATAGCTAGATTGGAAAAATATAGTTTACTTTTGACCCTTGGTCATCAGGTCAAAAACTAGCGGCATGAAAATTAAGCTATATGTAAGGTTAATTTAAAGAAATATCCTTGTGGGATTCCATAAGGGATCATCTTAGGGAAAATTGGCATGTGGCTTGGTCTTAACCTAAATAACAACCTTCAATTTTGTACTTCAAGTTAACACAGAGATACAAGGTTCAACTTACTTCCAATATTGGTCACGAAATTAAATCCTATGGGAACAAAATCTATCAATACATAAGCTAAATGGACAAAATTCCTTTGTAGATGGACACATCGGGTTCTCGTAGGCTGAAGTTGTGTCTATCTTGGTTGTGAGCTAAAATACAACGTTTATCTCTCACCTTTAGATATATTTTTAGTGTGAAATTCCCTTGTCCCTACAAGGGTGTCTCATACACCATATAGCCTTGCAAGCTAGGCAGAGACTTAAAAGGCTACTTTTTATCTCTTATCATATATTGATATATTTGAAGGCATATTAGAATGAAGAACAAAACTTCACAACGTTAAAATGGTTGAGGATTGATACCATATTATACATCAATACACAAGGAAAGTAATTGAAGAGAAATAATAACTAGAATCTTAAACGAAATTTACCCAGCCAAATGAGCACTTACTGTATTAGCTCAACCATTTACAATAAAATATGATATTTCTTGCTTAACCCTCACCCATTTACAGGTATTTATAGACACGTCACTAAAGGAAACTGCTAAATATATTATTACAATACAATGGGTTTAAAACCATGGACCAAAGACACCACGTATAATAGCAAAAGGAAACTCTTCCCTAGACACCCTAGTTTAGGTGTAGCCCCATGCCTCACTAAGTATGATGGGGGATACATAAGTGGTGTACAACATACAATGTATACAATAAATATCCAACTATAATAAGACCATGGCTCCAGAGTTGCATATTAACTAAAATGTTAAAATGGCATGGAATCATACCCCTGTGCTATCCTTTGTACTGTAATATGTTCCAAATACAACCAGCTCAGGTCACCTTCCAACTACAACTCGTTGAACAAATGGCATAAGATTGTTTGGAATTCCACGAGGATCTTCACCAATGGTTACACTGGGATGAGCTCCAACAGGATTGAAATATCAGAGAAACATAATTTTCCAGTCAGGATCTTCTTGGTGAGAATCACGGAAAATATCTTCAATGAAGAGTTGTACAGAAACATGAGAACTGGATCACAATTAAGGTACAAACGATATTTCAAAAAAAATTATGAAAATCTTAGAGAAAATTCAAAATGCACAGCGAGCTACAATTCACACATAATATGCCAATTGTTCTGTGAACCAAGTTAAAATAGATCTACCTTTGTACATCCATAAGGATTCATTTCACATAGGGGAAACTCTTTTGTACATGGGACCTCCTTTGGCTAGCCATAAACGGTAGCAGATGATGAGAACACTAGCTGCAGGGATCCGCCACATCAATCAATTTAAATTGAAATATATCAATGTTAGTGATTTGATTACTTTAATTTAGAATGAACTCCCACAGTTGTAATAATGGAGAAACAAAAACAATCATGACCTTCTTACCATGTTAAATTTTGCAACACTTAACCAAACATCAAGTTCTAGCTGTTAGAAAAGTGTAAAAACACTAGCATGAATGATACATGTAATGAAATCCAGAATAACTATGTACTCGACAAAAGTCAGGGAATTTAAATTACTATGGGAAAAATAAAAAATATCAATGGTATTGATAATTAAACTATGGTATTTACAACCACATAGCAGCCACAACAACCTATCCACAACTATAGTTTATTGAGCTTAGTTATATTCAGGATTTATTTTCTAAAAGTACTTTATTTCTATGGTATATCTTGTGGAAAGTTATGAATCAAATCTAAAGTGGTGCAGATTGTACTTGGACCACATTCTTTAGTTTGCACGTGTTACACTCAAAAGCCCCACAATCATAATTTTGAATTTATGGGCTACCTTATCATGGTGGGGGGATTTGAACCTTGCCACATGGTTGCTGGGGTTATGGGTGGCCCCATTACCATTGGGCGACCCTTTAAAATTTTTTGAAACAAATTAATTTTGAAGAAAAAACTAGATATCATAAAAGTTATTGTCCAGTGATTTTGCTATATTTGTTGAAAGCCCCAATTTGCTCCTCCTAAACCCTTAAACCTAGGGCTTCTCATACCTACGCCCTCCAATCACTTCAAGAATTAATTGGTGATTGATTCACCATATATTCAACATTATAAGGCTATTCAAATGAAAAAATTACCATGCCCTTCAACCAAAAATCTCATTGTTGTTGCATACCCACTCATTTCAAGGTTCGTTTCCCTGTTTCCAACATTGGTGATCATCTTAACTCTTGATTTTATGCACATTTCATATTAGTTTGGTATAATACATGTTAGGTGGATACTATCCCATGAATGCAAGTCCTTAGGATTTCATGGGATGACATGTTATTCATGGAGAAATCAAAACAAACAAACAAAATGCTAATATGTGCAAACATAGTCACATATACATGCTATATCACAGATTGTCAATGGTATTAGTATACTTCATGCTATCATTGTCACCACTAGACTTGTTTAAATGTCCTTACGACTTCTTAAATTAGGTCTCCATGACCTTACAGACTCACTATCCAATAGCAATTATGTTGCCAACATTCCATGGCCATGTGAGCACATACCTAAGTCCCTAGGTTGACCATGGTTTACTCCGATAACCAATTTTGTTATGGTTAATATGAGGTAACACACTATCCTACCTAGGATATACAGACGATGTTTGAATCTCATTATCATTTCTAAAGATCTACAAATTTTACTGACTGATTAGTTTTCTGAGTAGTTTCATTTGAAGTCTAAAGAATGATATTTCATGAATTCGTTCTTTCCTATGCAAAAATTTTCTCCAAAGTGAACTGATTTACTGTTTGTTGTTTGTTAATCTATGAAATTTCCATTCTTTTGCATTTTTTTAAATGGTTTTTCTATCCACATATGGATGCAATGTGTCCATTTTAAACAAATTATAAGAGTTGATTGATAAAATATATTTTATTTGAATGTATAATTATGATGCTTCAAACATTTCTTTAAGATTTATTTTAAATGCTGAAGTGGACATTTGAAATTTAGGCTATTGAAATTTAGGCTAAACTGGATGAAATCTGATGCGTATAATATTGTTAAGAACTATAGGTCTTGTGAATGTTTCCTCTTTAGAAATTTGACAATAAAGTGATGAAGAATGAATCAGGAAGTAACAGTACAAAAAAAAATTGCAAAAATTATTGGCTTCAATGACATTAATGAAACACCTCGATGCGAATGTGACATCTTTAATCCAAAATGTTGATATAATGCTTTCAGGAAACTTAGCCATTGAGATCAATGATGCTTAGCATAATACACCATCACTAGGTTTCCAGAAGTGTCTATAGCAGATCCTTTCTCCATGTCCTGCTTGTACAAGTAGAATTATATTTTTCATATAAAGATGGCCTAAGATTACTGTATCCTTAATGTACAGTATTGTGAGGAAAAAGAAAAACAAGAACAAGGGTCTATTAATCCTAAGTATGCATACATTATAAAAATCCAACAAAAATTATACTGAGAAACTGACAACAGAATGGTTGGAAAACATCATCCTTTTTTATGTGGCAGAATACTGAGATCAATGACACTTAGTAGAGTACATCCATCTCTAGGTTTCAAATAGTGTGTGGTAGATCCTTTATCCACATCACAATTGTACAAGTAGAATTATCTTTTTCATATAAAGATGGCTTAAAATTACTATATCCTCAATGTAAGATATTGTGAGGAAAATGAAATACAAGAACGAGGGTCTGCTAATCCTAGCATGCACACATAATAAACATCCCACAAAAATTATAATGAAAAATTGGCAAAAGAATAGTTGGTAAACAACATCCTTATTTATCCAAAAATTATTGAGCGCTTGCCTTTTATTTGATGACCTAATCTTTCAAAATATTATGAAAGACATAAACTATAGCTTCTTAGTTCAGTTCAACATGGAATAATTAATTATATCTCCAGAATGACAAGCTAAAAGGCAATTGGTTTGAGCTAATGATTTTATGTGCTACTCTGTCATTATGAATAACTATAAATCCTACTCATCTCACCCTTTCACTCACATTAAGTGTTGTCACTGTACTACAAAATATGTTGTGAGGTTACCATTTTCAACATGTCACTTGCACATGCATATAAAATCCATTAAGAAGAGAGGAAAGAATACCATCTTTATAATCTTCCTTTTGAAAAATGTTCTTACATTTTGGGGCTCTCTGTAAACACTGTTGTTAATTATAGTTTCATATTCAATATTTCTATTGTAGATATTTATTCTCAAGGCTATCCGCTAAAGTATATATCTTGAAAGAACGTTGCAGAAACATATACTCAAAATCAAACTATTTTGTTAACATAATAAATTCACAAAATTGAAACAACATATTGTTCTCAGAAACTAGGGATATTGATATAAATCATAACAGAAAAATTTGTCCATAACATCTAACATAAGATAATAACCACCATCCTACAAAAAGCATATAGATTCTCAAATAATAAGAGGCTAGGAATTAGAGTTTGTACCACACTGCTTGCATCTCTTCCTGCACAAAGAAAAAGTAAGCCATCTGAATGGGCACTTACAGTTGCATACCTGTCAATGCAAGAAAAACATTAGCTATAGAGTTCCAATAGATACCATTTATGAGATCAAGAATGATATCTTTGTCCAAAAATTGGTATAAGACAATTTCAATTATAATAAAATCATATATTACCAAATTGTACAGATTTGGGATATCATGGTATTGTAATGGCCTAGTTAAAGTGAGGTCCCCAATACAAACACTACATGTACCCCTTGCCTAGATTGTCAAAAAAAATGTAGAAAGTAACCAATCAAAAGGGAAACATAGCACTAGTGAAAAACCACAGCCCTGTATGATCATAATATATAAAAGTGGACTATGTCCCCCATCCCAAAGTAAGAAATGGAGACGCTATGTAATATAAAAATAGGTTCATACCTCTTGGAGAAATGTAATTGATGCTTTGGTGGGTTTTCTGCAGTCTGGAAAGTTTAGTTTAGAGCATGCAGCTCTTGAGGCTTTACACAAGTTCTCTTTGCATACAAATTCTAAAAAATGTTTTGTAGAAGCTGGAGGGATTTGTTTGCTACTTTTCATCTTAGAGAAGCCTAATTTGAATATGAAAGTCAAAGCTATAGCTATTCTAGAAGATTTAGCTATGGAGCATGTAACATATTTTCTTCTTTGTGATGACAAGACACCAATGGAAGCATGCAAGCTTGTTGAAGTCATTATGGTAATTCTAACTTTCTGTGAATTACCAATTGCAGAAAATGCAATCAAGATGTTGTTATCTTTGATGGAAGCTTCAGATGCCATTGATGTCACATGATTAATTCAGGACAATAATAATAGCCTTCAACCCATTCTGGCTTTTATCAAAATGGCCAACCCTCCCTTGCAACATCAAGCTATACAATTGACATTTTCAATGTGCAGAAAGAATCCAAGTACCATGTCTATTGTTGAGAAGGATGATGATTGTTTGAAAGTGTTGCTGCATGGAATAAAAAATGAGGTATTTGAGGGAAGCATCCAAGAAGCTGCAACAGGAATTTTTCATACATTCAACTCTCTGAAAATAACTTGAATAAGCTCGTGGCCGCTAAGAATGTGCTCCCAGCGTTAGTTAATATTGTCTGTGGGGAGAACAGGGAAGGCCAAGCTAATGCCAAGTGCTAAGGTCCGGAACTGTAGAAGCCAAAATATTATAATGCAAGTTCCTAGAAAACATATCTAAAAGCATTGCAAGACTAAATAGAGAACCTCATAGGTGGAGTTTCAATTTATCCAGGAAAACTTCTGTGACCTGCAAGCTACACAATGGAGAATGTAGTTCGAAGGATTGCATTGTTGAGGTTGGAGTGGTTCCGGATATTATAGAGATGCTGAAGGATCAAAATCCATAAGTTTCTTTAGCTGGGTTGAAAGCTTTGGATTTATTAATTTAGTAGAGGAAAGCATGCCAGAGCACGGTATACAAATCTTGGATAAGTGCAAAGCCTTTGATAATTTATTTCCATTGATCCAGTCCAACTCTCATGCCTGCTCTAAAAAATGTATTGATCTATTTGAAGTGATTCTCAGGCATTCAGGCATGAAAGATATGTATGGAAAAATGGTTAAGATGTCTTTAACAGCTCTTTGCACTAGCAAGGTCTCATCACTACAATAGAAAGCTGTTAGAATTTCTGGACAATTGGAAGAGCATGTGCCATAATTTAAATATAGGCTGTGAAATATGGAAATTTGTTGAGATGACATATTTTTTATATTAAAATATTTTGTAGGTCACATTGAAGATTTCTTCTCATTGTATGGGATAAGAAGTGAATTCAGACAAAACATTTTATTAGTTGGAAAAGGGCTAAGGAAATGAGCAACATGATGTTTTCTTTCTGGATACTGCTAAGTAATACATTGGCAGAAAAATACAGATAAGAGATCATTATATTCTTGATGGTTTTGTTGTTTACTATTATCAAACTTGGAAACATCTGAAGAGTATGAGAATATTTAACGGATAAGTCACAGATTGGGATGGAGAGAATACATAATGCATATCACTGATCAGTTTAGGATCCATTGTATATGCAAAAAACCGGTAGCATCCTGATTGTAACACTAGAAGATATGTCAATTTACTGTAAATCTTTAGGATCTGTCACATTCAAGACAGTGTTCTTGAATTGTTTTATAGCAGTATGTTCTGATGCCTCTGCTGTATAGTATTATGTAGTCTTGGGCTTTCAATTTACATGTGTATACTGCACCATAAATTTATGTTGGAAATAACTTTTTCCAAAATTTTTTGCAATTCCAATATTTTGTTCACCTTATTTACCTAGAAATTAGTGCTGGCAATTTGAAGTTTCATATAGAATTGAGGTTGGAAAGAGAGACTCGCTTAGGGCGATTATGTATATTGCCTATTTTGGATCATTGCAAGTTTATAACTCTACAACCCTTGAAAATATTGCATTTTGAAGGATGTATTGTTTTAGCCTCTAGCATCCATCAAAATTTAAATGGAGTACATTAGCTAGAAACTTATGGATGGAGGAAAAGTTTTTATGGGCCACTTAGTTTTCAATTTTCATCCCTTCATCTTGTGGAAGTATACATTTTGAAATTCTTGTTTGAAGGGTCTATGGTGGCAATAGCCATTATAATTTCCATGAACAAATGTAATTCTAGTCATTGGATTGATAATTATAGGATGTACAATATGTTGGAGGTTTTGATTACATTTTGGAACCAACTTACTATGATCGTCATCAATATATAAGTATTTGGTTGATCTTTTGATTTTACCTGGTGACTAAATTGGTCACTTATTTAGTCATCTATGCTTGTAAATTAGTAGAATATGATCAATTTTAGTCACATGACCAAAATTTTTAGTGGTGTGACTATAATTTTTAGTCACGTAGTCACATATTTGTCAAAATGTACTAGTGTAGCTTAGATTTTATTCTTGCAGCTTTCTATGTTTCTTGTACTGGTGTGTTGTGTTCTCTTCTTGTGTCAATTTCTCTCTTTTCACTGTTCTTCTTCTTTGATTTCTCTGTCTCTTATCAACAACTTTCCCTTTGTATATGATTCCTTCATACAAATTCTCTTCCTATGGATATGATCTCTCCCTATTTGGAGTAATCTAATAATGAATAATTTCTCGTCATAATATGGATACATTCTCTCCCTTTGACAACAATGCCAAACAAATATTTTACAAAAATCTTATATTCATGTCAAACAATTACTTTCTTCTATCCATAATATATTCTTTGAATTTCCCTTATCCATCAGCAATACAACGATATGCTTTGGTGCTCGGTTATGATATATACCTTTCTGTATATAGATGTAGCTTTGAAGTTCATCTTTTTGCTTGCATCAACATGAATGATATTCTTATAATATATAGGTTGATGTAACCTTCAGTCTTTTACTGACTGGTAGACAAGGTTTTGACCCCTAGTCTCTTTCTCAAGTACTCAAATGTATCCTTGGGTAGTGGCTTGGTGAAGATATCAACCAATTGTTCTTTTGATTGCACATACTCAAGTATCACCTCTTTTTCTTGAACTTGTTCTCTTAAGTAATGATACTTGATTGCAATGTGTTTTGTCTTGGAATGCATGATTGGATTCTTGGAAATTTTTATTGCACTGGAGTTATCACAATAGATAATCACTGGTTCTGAGATCTTCATATGCATACCTTCCAGCAACTGTTTAATCCATGCAATATTTGAGAAATTCTATAGGAGCAACAACATATTTTGTTTCTACAGTAGACTAAGAGATGCATCCTTTCTTCTTGCTAATCCATGTGACAATTTTGTCACCCATAAAGAATGCTCCTCTAGTTGTGCTCTTTCGATCATCAAGATTTCTAGCCTAATCAGTGTCGGTAAACACGTTTAGTTCAAAGTTGCCTTATCTTCTATACCATAAGCCAAATTCCTCAATATTCTTTAGATATCTTAGAATTCTTTTCACATCAGCCATATGTGATTCCCTGGGGTTAGCAAAAAATCTAGCAACAATTCCTACTGCATGTGCAATATCTGGTCTAGTGTGTACAACATACATGAGTTTTCCTATCAATGATCTATACAAAGTCTGATTTACCTCTAATGTCTTGTCTTCCTTTTTTAATTTTCATCTCATAGCCATCGACGTTCCAACAAGTTTTGAATCTTCCATCTTGAATATTTTCAGGACCTCTTTGATGTATTTGGACTGTGTAATGAAAATACCTTCACTTTGTTTAATGATTTGTAGACCAAGAAAGAACTTGATCTCTCCAAACATAGACATCTCAAACTCTTTTCTCATCTCATCAGCAAATGATTTGCATAGAATATCATTGCCTCCAAATATGATGTCATCGACAAATATTTCAGCA
>MU223052.1:795817-814132 GCA_018584345.1 Thuja plicata | reverse complement strand
TCCACCTTATCCTTGCCTGAATTGTTTGTGCCTACAAGAAATTTGGTTAAAACTCATAAGAAGATAATCTGATGATCATAAAGAAACAAATTCATTGAAGATTAAACACAATCAGGGAGCTATACCTATCAATTCAGAGGGCAGTGATAGATGATTTACACTAACCCATTTGTTGGTGACATCCTTTTTTTCTCTCACCTTGGGTGATAAAAGAGTCAGAGAATACAAATCTAACGGGAGGACAAACTGTTAACCAACATGTACATGACCGTACAGATGATATCAAGTTGACATAAATGACAGGACAAACCATTAACTGATTTAATTTCTTGCATCATCTTCAACTTAACATTATCAAACATTCAATCAGTTACATGTCATTAGTCCTTTCTATAGTCACCATTTAAATTTTTCCTGCTATACCATCCTAAGAAAGTTAACACCCATTATCGAATGTATTTATGACCTATTAGACCCCATTTTAGTGATTCAAAGACGTGGATATCTTTATGCTTGATTTCTTGAATCTTCCATTTTGTCTGCCCATAACATTTCGCACTTCCAAACATTTGTATATGCTTTAAATTTAATAATGCCAGGACTAGGTCAAACAAAGTCAACCTCTTAAAGGACTAGGTTGACCTAATTTGACCTTATCCAAGGGCATTGTATTTGTGTGGGCCATGGGACCAATGCAGAGGTTTTGCTTCATGATATTTCTTTATGGTCAACCAAACAATAATGAATCCCAAAGTGAGTATAAAAGGGGGTCTTATCCTCTCATTTTGACATTCAATATTATCAAGACAATCCATTATTTTGCAATCCATTTCTATTCATCCTATGTGAAAAAAATTCTTTGGTGCTTTGAAGAGAAACTGATATCAAGTTAATTAAGGATTTTGATTCAATATTTGAAGAAAAGCATCCATTTTAAGATCTCCAAGAAATGGTAAATTTCTCTTATTGATGAAAATTTCTCTCCCATGATGGCCAAGTAGGGAAATTATCAAGCAAGAAAGAAGATCCATTTTTCTTCTCCATTCCATATTTCAAGCATACACTCATTCCAAAATCTAGGATTGGAAAGTGTATTGCATTTTTTAAGGCATCCTTGATTCTAAAACACATTCCAAACATACATTTCAAGTATCTTTATGGATTTTACTGATTTCTACATCCATCCATAAGGGTTTTTCATGCAAGCTAAATATAACCTTTATCTTATTTAAATTGCTTTCCTTATGCAATTTCTATTACATTTGAAGGTTGATTCCTATACAGGGCTTGACCAAGGAAAGCCCCTTTTGATAACCTTTTCTACTTTTTCTTGTGTGCAAGAACAAGTTTTCATAGTTTTGGATCCATGTTTCAAGAATTTGATAACCAATAATAAATCTTTTTCGGATTTCAACAAATTTTGAGCCTCTAGGACTAGTTCAACTTTCTTGGACAAGTTTGACTTTATTTGACATAGTCCTTTCGATCTAGAAATTTGATTGTCAGAAGTTACATGTGTCACAATGCCAAATCTAGAACCATTTCTGATTCTCATAGTTCTATAGTTCAGCCAACTCTAGATCTAAATTTAATTCCTCTTCTCCTAGCTTAAAAGTGAGTTCATTCTTCTTATTGTAGTCTTTCATTTAGTTTTATACATCATATCTGATATCACATCTTCTTTGTTATCAGTTCATTTATCATAGTATCAATTCCTTTTCTATATTTGCATATCATTTTACATATCATATACACTTTAACATTAAAATAACCCATCCCCAAATAACACTCCATCTTCGAATCTATATCTTGCATTAGCACCCCTTCATCATTTTGGGTTGTGCTAATCTGATTTGGGTTTGAGGTTGAATATTTTAGGGTATTCCTAATGTATCATAGGCCCTTGTACTATTTGATTTTGTGAGTGATCTTCCTTCATATCATCTCTCGCCATTTCATATGATACACCTCCAATGGGAAGATATTTTATTTTTCATCACTATATTTTTTCTTGGCTTCAAACTTTCGATATTGGTTTTGAGGATACTTTGTTATGTTGGGATTGTGTTGCATCTATCCTTCCCTTCATTTGAAAAGTCATTCTATTATCTTCTTTTAATGGACTTAGTTCATGGGAGTATTGATGTTAATACCTTAAGACATCTCATGATCTACCACTTGTACATATTTGTATTATCTCTTGTTAGAGAGGATTTTCTCCCAAAGGGTTTTCTCCTTTTCTTTATTTGTAAGATATTAGATGTATATGGGGTTCGTAACATATCCTAAGTGTTGGGATCCATTTCATATTGCATTTTCATACTAGTCTTTCATCATTTATTTAATAATTATATCCATAAGTTACACTTAAGTAGAGGTTTTATTATAGACACCATTTATACGTTAAGCTTACTTAGGCATAGTTTACATAAGCTAGTTGTTAGAAATTTACTCTTGTAACTTGTCATATATAATATTGTACATATAATCTAGTTATTTAACCTAGGTGGATTCTAGAATATAGACCAGAACTCATTAATGAATATTTTATTTATCCATTTAATATATTGCATCATGCATTCAATGTTTATATTAAGGATATTTGTAATCCTACGTCATCACCTTTTCTATATAAGCTAGGCTCATATGTACATTGTGGCATCTCAATTTTATATATCATTGAGTATTTCAATCTCTTTGTTCATGCAAGCTCATGTTGTAATATTCTCTTGTGGTCGACATCTTCCGTGGTTGATCTTTCAAGTATGTAGATTCGTAATATGTTCATTATCATTCTATATACCTAGAATATAGGAACAATTGATTATAATTTATAGAAAGTGGATATCGATTAAAAAAATAAATATTGCAAACAAAATCCATATAAACTAAGTAGAGATGCAATTATGAAATATTATAAAGTTACTATCTAAAACTGTAAGAACAATCAAAACTGGGAAAGAAATTGTGCATGTCAATGTACTTTTAATGGTTTATACTTGTATAGATCTAGAAAAAGAAGAGGATCAAGATTACACACCACATCTAGCTTATGCACACTTCTACTTATTACACAATGTTTTTCATTTATACTCAAAACCTAAATGTTTTATCTTGCAAAATTTTTGATCTTCATCATACAAATTGACTATCATTTGTAGGACCTAGATATTATTTTTTTGTTGTGGTGGAGCCTATAACTTGTAGCCACATACACATATAGTAACAATACTCCTTTCATTAGTAATTGTATATCTATTTAAAAGGAAATCTTTAAAATTCACTAGTTTATTCTAGTAGACTTTATTTATCTTTCTACTTCAAATTAGCGTTTCCTTCAAAATAAATAAACAAAATCTCTTTATTGCATAAAATTCTTAAAATTATCTCAAGAGCATATACATCAATTATGTATTCATGCTATTAAACAAAAATATTATCGAGTATTAAAATAATCCCATGAATAAAATATTTATGATTCGGCTAACCAAATAGAAAGATTTAAAATCTCAATCTTTTCATATAATTTAAATAGATAAATCCACATTATTTTTATGTGATGACATGTAACTGATTGAATGTTTGAAGATATTAAGTTGATGATCATGCAAGGCATTAAATTAGTTAATGTATTGTATTGTGATTGATGTCAACTTGATATAATCTTTATTGTCACGGAAATACTTCCAAAGACTTCAAAGAACCGATGAATCAAGGATATGCTATCAGTAATGCATAAAAGTCAAGTATTCACAAAGTGAATGTATACACCGACGAAGTGCACACCGATGGTCAGAGTAAAAGAGAAAAGTCACAGTGTTACTTGAAGAGAAAATACACGACATTACCAATGAGAAAATTCATAGTGTTTCCCAACGATCAAAGAACAGTATAACTCGATGGACAGAATTAAAGTGTTGTCCGATGAATGGAGTTCCCGAAGACAACTGAAGTCACACCGACAAAACAGTTAGTTATCACTGATAACTAACTAAAGTGTTGACCGAAATGACAGAGAGTTCAAAAACAAAAAAAATTCTTAGCTGTCAAGAGCCATATATAGAGTTAACAGATACTTATCATTGTTTTAATCATCCAGATAAAGCCAGAGATAAGTGTAAAGGAGAAAAATGATGTTAATAGAATAAGAGTGTTTTGATACTCAAATCACTTATCAACTTACATTTAATTTTTAAAGAGGAGGGATAAATAAGACATTCCCCTTTATTCTCAAATGCACAAAGGAAGGATCCAAATTGATCAACCCAAAAAGGATAAATGAATCAATCTATTGAAAATAAGGATAAAGAAGGAGATCCTAGGTTTCCCTCTAAAAATGTGTTTTGAAATGAATGTAAATGTATGATAGATTTAGAATTATTAAGGATTTAAATTGAAATGGATAGGATAAATGCACTAACCTTGAAATATTGCAGATCAAAGAAAGATGGTTTTTGAGGTCTGTATTCTATTTCTGGAAAAACTGAAGTATGATCCAGAACTGGAATGCAGAGACAAACAAAACTCAAAAATATTTTTCTGATCTGACTCTATCTTATGAAAAAGGTTGACCTTGAATTGCAAATGTCAACCCTGACCCAATAATGTTGACTTTGACCTACACAGGTTCGACAGAGAATCTGTTCGTAGAGTCTGAAAGAAAGCCGAAAAGGGTATCTAGATCTAAGTCCAAATCCGCAGTCCCGAACCTGTACCTGAAAGAAAACGAGGTTTGTTTGTTGGGGGGGATGGGTTTACCTTAGTCAAACCCCAATTTAGGAATTAAACTTGAAATCAATAAAAGTACAGAATGCTAGCAAGTAGTAGAATTGAATCTAACAATAAAGCTATGATATTCAATAGATATGCCATTGAAATTCAAATGTAAGAAAGTATGTAAATATGAAAGCATGGAATTTAGAAACCATAAACCTCCATTATTGTACTGCTTGCAATCCACCTTGAAGAGATGATGAAAGAGTCTTGAGGATGCACAAAGGATCTTGAAAGAAGATCACACCATCATGATGACTAGATCTAGGGTTTGAATGATAAATCTTGAATGCTTGAGCCACATCCCTTCAAAGGCTTGGAAGCTTGAATCCTTGATCTTCAATGGAGAACTTGAATGCTTGAGAGGAAAAATTGAACACCTTTAAATCTTGATAACATGTAGAACAATGGATGGTTGAACTTTTTTCTTCTTGACAAAATCTTGGTTAGAGCCTTTTGCACTTAGAAGACTTAGAGAAAATGAGAGAGAAAGGATTCTTTTTATATGAAATTAGGGAACAATCTTCTAAGGAGGCCAACATAGGAGAATTAAATTCCAATTAGACCCATGCCCCTAGAAGATGACCTATATTAAATATAATTTAGGAATCATCACTTCGAAACCCGAAACAGCCGACCCAGAAGTAGGAAATAAATTTTTGCAAAGACGGACATCTAGAAATTGTGGGACCCTGAGATTTGAACCCTGGGTCAAGGCCGAGGTTGAACTTTACCTAGGTCAGGTTAAAGGTTGAATTTGACCTAGGTCAAGGTCTAGGTCAACATAGACCCAAAAGGTTGACCCTGATCTTGAGGTCAAAAACCTCATATCTGCAGTCTAGGATGCCAAAAACTAGATGGAAAGAAGTGGAAAAAGAGGCAGAACAAGGGGAAAGCCAGGTCAAAGTCAAGAACCCATTCAAGGTGCTTGATATTACCCCAAACCACTTACTTGGAAGGATAAAATAGTCTGCCATGGAAGTGCTTCCATTTTTTGACTATACATTTAGCCCCCACTTTAAAGGGAGTATGGAAATCAAAACATGCTCACGGTAAAGTTAGGAGAAAGACACTGGTGGATCGCAACGAAGTAGAATATCACTAAGTAAAGGAAATGAGCCCTTAGACAAAGGATTCTAAATAAACATAAATGCATAAAGATATGGAAAATAAAGAGCAATCGGTCATAGAAAACATACATGATTACATAAGCAGGTCAAGAGAAACACTATAGATAACATAGATTCATGATCTAATCCTACTAGAATGAAAGTGAAAAAGAGAGAAGGGAAATTGATTACCTCACCTATTAAGATGCCAACCTTACTATGAATCACCAAGGAGGGATAGCCCAATTGGTTCACCCATAAATTGTACTTGTAATTGTAAATATGTCTTCTGACGACTTTTAAAATATCCATAGATCCACATTCTTGTATCACTATAGAATATAAAATGCATGTCCATTCAGGATTTAGAAACTTATGTGTGTTACCTTTCTATGATTTAGAATATTGTAAAATAAAAGGGTGCATATCTCTTCAAGATTTAGCAACTTACGTGTGTTACCTTCTGTGGATTTAGTAGAAATAAAATTAAAAATGCGTATCTCTTCAGGATTTAGCAAATTATGTGAGTTACCTTCCGAGGATTTAGCATGATGAAAAATGTAAATTAATGTAAACTATAGTACAATGTAAGGAGATATCCAACTTAACAACAATTTATACTATATTCTTAGCAAATAGCCTTGACCCTTTCATCCAAGAACATAGATAATCGTGAAATGGATATATCACTTATGGAAAAAGGATTCCTCAAAAGGGAAGAGATGTTATCATAAATACCCTCACCATAGAGGAGTTCTTAGGATAAAATGTCATCTTCTAAAGAAAAAAGGGACCAAAGATTCAATCATCAAGCCCCTTGTAATCAAGGGGAAGCTGAATCTTAGGATGGAGTCAAACTCTAACCCAAAGCAAAGGAAAGAGTTTATCAAAAAGCATAGTTTGCAATATAAAGAAGAGGCGATGACCTAGGACAATCACCTCTCATATAAGAGGGTATCCATAGTCAAAAACATACATCTTTATAAGGAAATAATTTTATATAATAAACAAACACCACTAAGCTAAGTAAAGTAGATCCTTAGATAGAGGAAGAAGGAAAAATACCTTGCCGCCCAGTGGTGAAAGCAAGGGATATATCAAATAATATCAAGGAATGTTGTTGTAGAAAAGAGATATCATGCAAGAATTTAGAAAGTAACCCTTGTGAGGGATAGCACACTATTCAATTTCCAAGGTGAGAGATTTATCAACGATGGAAACCCAAAAACAATGAAATAAGTTATAATCAAAGACATAGATCCTTAATGTAAACCAAGATTTTCATGTATGATTAGATATCACATAATATATAGATACTTCTTAACCAAGGGAAAAGTGAATCCCGAAAAGACAGAAAACAAGGAGATGGCATCCTTGCCCCCCAAGTGTAGGGACAAGGATGAAAGGGGATCTATTATATCTCTCACAACACTATGCAAGACAACGAGCCCCCAAAGATTAGGCTAACATTGTTTACATAATATGGAGTTTCATAATAGGAACATAAATGTTATTTAGAGAAAATAGGATTGAAATATAACTCATTGACACATGATATATAAATAATTTCACTATCAATGAGCTGCCTAATCTTATAATGTAAACCTTGATATTCATTAGAGTGATCATGAAATCTATAATAGAAACAAAAATGAAGAATATTCAAGTATAGGCTACGTTTCTTTTTGTGTTTAGGTCTAGTAATCATCTTAGCACAAGGGAGTTTAGGCAGAACAACCTCTTGGTCAAATTCCTTCATAGGGTCATCATGTTTTGAAATGTTATTTGAGATGTTGGTAACACTGATGTGTTGTTGAGGATTAAATCCCAATCCATAAGAATTCTCATGCCCCCATTGTGTAAGGGCATTTGAATTCTCTGTTTATTCTTACCATATCCTTGACCATGGAATCCTTGTTTAACTAGTAAATGATAACTAGGACCATAACAAGAAGCCATATCAAAAGGAGTCAATGGAACTTCAGTAGTGACTATGTCATCATTAGTATGTTGGATAGATTCATAGGAAGGAAAAATAAAGGAATACATCCTAGGAGAAAATTGGGTAGGAGCTTGATTCTTTATAGGATCATCACTAAGAGGGAGAGCATTAAGGGAATTCATATCATTCCCTGCTAATGTCTCATTACTAGAAGAAATCCCAAATGGAGGTAAATAATCTATAATATTTTCTTCTTTCTCTAAAATGTCTACAGAAGGAGAGTGTGTTTTATAAAAAGAGTCATAATCATTTATGAATATGTCATCCATTAATATCTCACCCTCTTCTATCAAAGAAACTTTACAAGAAAGGAATAAATCAATGTCTTTATCCAAGGGTTCATCCCAAAAAGTAGAAACACCCATAATGGCTTCACGAGGAAGAGAGTACAATCAACATCCAAATCCAAAGGTTCATCCCAAATAGGAGGATTATCCTCCCTATCAATAAAGAAAATTTTAGGAGCACCTAAATCTTGATCCCTAAAGGGGGAAGAACTATATTCTAAAGTAGGCTCATAGGAAAGACATATATTAGGAGAAGAAGTAACATCTATCCTTAACTCACTTCTATGGTAAAGGTCAATTGAAGAGATTGTAGAGGAGGATAAAATAGAAATAGGATTAATGGAGATCTTATTCAAACAAATTTCATCCTCACTTCCATGTACCTCATTAGGGGATCTATCCTTTTTATGAACAAAAGCCTCATTAAAGTACTCAAAACAAAAATCATACATGTTGAACACAATGAAAAATGTAAATGTTTTTTTGTATTTTTATAGAAATTTTGTATTTTTATTTATTTTTAACATATAAATGCAAGAGAATAAAATAAATCTACTTTTAAATGCATGTAATATCTAACACAAGATCCAAATCTAACACCAAAAAGAAAGTGTTGTCTATCGCGGGTTCACCAAAATGTAAAGCAGAAAAATGATGTTAATAAAATAGGAGTGTTTTGATACTCAAATCACTTATCACCTTAAATTTAATGTTTAGAGTGGAGGGATAAATAAGAAATTCCATTTTATTCTCAAATGCACAAAGGAAGGATCCAAATTGATCAACCCAAAAAGGATCAATGCATAAATGAATCAATCTATTGGAAATAAGAATAAAGAAGGAGATCGTAGGTTTCCCTCTTAAAATGTGTTTTGAAATGAATGTAAATGTATGATAGATTTAGAATGATTAAGGATTTGAATTGAAATGGATAGGAGAAACGCACTAACCTTGAAATATTGTAGATCAAAGAAAGATATTTTCTAAGGTCTGTATTATGTTTCTAGAAAAACTAAAGTATGATCCAGAACTGGAACGTAGAGTCGAACAAAACCCAAAAACAATTTTCCGATCTGACTCTGTCTTATGAAAAAGGTTGACCTTGACCCAAAAATGTTGACCCTAACCCAATAATGTCAACCTTGACCTACACAGGCCCGACAGAGAATTTGTTCGCAAAGTCTGAAGGAAAGCCGAAAAGGGTATCCAGATCTGAGTCCAAATCTACAGTCCCAAACCTGTACCTACAAGAAAAAGAGGTTTTTTTCTTGGGGGGAGGGGTTTGCCTTAGTCAAACCCTGATTTAGTAATTAACCTTAAAATCAATAAAAGTATAAAATGCTAGCAAGTAGTAGAATTGAATCTAACAATAAAGCTATGATATTCAATAGATATTCCAATGTAATTCAAATGTAAGCAAGTATCTAAATATGAAAGAATGGACTTTAGAAACCATAAACCTCCATGATTGTATTCTTGGAATCCACCTTGAAGAGATGATGAAAGAGTCTTGAGGGTGCACAAAGGATCTTGAAGGAAGATCACACCATCATGATGGCTAGATCTAGGGATTGAATGATAAATCTTGAATGCTTGAACCAAATCCCTTCAAAGGCTTGGAAGCTTGAATCCTTGATCTTCAATGGAGAACTTGAATTCTTGAGAGGAAAATTTGAACACCTTTAAAGCTTGAGAACAAGTAGAACAATGGATGCTTGAACTTTTTGCTTCTTGACAAAATCTTGGTTAGAGCCTTTTGCACTTAGAAGACTTAGAGAAAATGAGAGAGAAAGGCTTCCTTATATATGAAAATAGGGCACAATATTCTATGGAGTCTGACATAGGATAATTAAATTCCAATTAGATCCATTCCCCTAGAAGAGGACCTATATTAAATATAATTTAGGAATCACTGCTTTGAAACCCGAAATAGCCGACCCAGAAGGAGAAAATAACTTTTTGCAAAGACCGACATCCAGAAACTGTGGGACCCTGAGATTTGAACCCTGGGTCAAGGTCAACGTCAACCTTGACTTAGGTCAGGGTCAAGGTGGACCATGACCTAGGTCAGGGTCAATTTTGACATAGACCCAAAAGTTCAACCTTGACCCTAAGGTCAAAAACCTCAGATCTGCAGTCTAAGATGCCAAAAACTGGATGGAAAGAAGTGGAAAAAGAGGCAGAACACGGGGACAGCCAGGTCAAAGTCAAGAACCCATTCAAGGTGCTTGATATGACCCCAAAACCACTTACTTGGAAGGATAAACCAGTCTACCATGGAAGTGCTTCCATTTTTTGACTATACAATAATTAACTGATTTACAGCTAATTTGTCCAGTTGGCAAGAAGATCTCAACGAGATAAAACTAGAGTTTTTTCTTTAAATCTATTGGCAAGAATTGTGGACCACGCCAAGATCATGAAATCCTAGAGATGATGAATCATGTCTATAAAGAGACAAACCCAGTACATTATGAAGTGTGGAGTGAAGAACAAGAAGAGAAAAGATGCTAAAGAAATTTTGAAGGAGAAGAAAGTCTTCATTCAGTCCTGATCAACAAGTTGATGAAAAAGCTAGATTTTGCAGACACCGACGAATAGTGAGACAATATCATAGAGAATAATAGTGTGGAGAAAAGGTATTGAAGTGATTATAATGATCAGAGAGTTAATGCACTTACAATAGATTTTAAAATCTACAATTCAAGTTGTATGTTTGAATAGATTAATTTAATGTTTCAAGTTAAGAATTGAAGCATCAAGTCTCTTAATCGAGCATGACTTAATAGTCTTCTTTAATTAAGATACACCCCAAGGAGTATCAAAAGTTTTGATCATGTAAAGTAGCACTAGATATGCCCAATACCTATTGATAGGCCAAGTGAGTGTTTGATCAAGGATGGTAGCATTAGATTCTAGATACTAAGTGAAAAACTATCTTTCTAAATCCTCTAACAAGATCACACCTAACAATGTGTTTCTAACCTTTAACAAGGTTGGATCCTAACAGAGCTCACCTTAGAAGAGTGAAAATTTGGGGTACTAATCCCAGTGGTTTTTCCCTTAATAGGGGTTTCCACATTAAAAATCCATGTGTTATGTGTTTCTGATTCATTTCTTTATAGTTTAACATTTCACATATGAAATTCTAGATTGATCGCTATACTCTGCTTATTTACTATGTTTCCGTAAATGAATGACTGCTTATTGGTAAACATAAAAAAGAAGGTTTTAAAAATAATTCTGACAAGTAGTAAACTGATATAAGTATTTCAAGGCATTCATCTTGTAGGACAGAAGATAACTAGAGGCATAATTTGTGGTTATAAGTTTTAAGGATTGATTTAAGGATTCATTTTTGAGGCCCCTGATTCCCCCTCCCCATCCCCTCTTAGTTATTACTAAGAATTGGTATCAGAGCTTGTATACTTAGAAGGAGGGTTTCAAGACCTAAGCTAAAGATCACAAGATGAACAGATGAGATGTGCCCAAGTTGAAGAAAGAAAACTTTCCTTCATGGCATAGTAGAATAGGAATCCACTTATTAGGTATTGGAATTTATGTTACTCAATACTTAGATACTGAATATGTGTTGCCCACAGGTTCACCCATAGTTGAAAAATTGAGAGAGAAGAATGAACACAACTGCATGATGATAGAGCTTGCTTCCTCAATCTTCGATGCTGAATTTGAAGATGTCAAAACCTGCGAGACTGCAAAGTAGATGTGGGATAAATTGATGCTTGTACATGGTGGTGACAAGAATGTTTTGAGATCCAAGGAAGAAAGCCTTAGAGGAAAGTTTGATGATCTCAAACTGAAAGAGGGTGAAAACATCAGACAGTACAATACAAGAATTAAAGAGGTAGTCAATTCTATCAAAGGAGTTGGAGGTGTACTAGAAGAAGATACAGTGGTAAGTAAAATTCTAAGAACCTTACTGCCTACTTATGCTATTAGAGTATCAGCCATACAAGAAATGAGAGTAGAAAATAACAATGTTACTCTAGATAGTTTGATAGGAAGATTGATTTTGTTTAAGATGAATAAATTTGATAATAGTGTCTTACCAAACATAGAGTCTGTATTTAAAACTTCTATGAGAATAAGTAAATCAAGTCATAAACACACTATGAGAAAAGATAGTGATAGTGAAAGTGAAAAAGAGGATCTTGATGAAATTGAAGCACTTATGGCTAGAAGAATGCAAAGAGGCAAAGGTATTTATACAAAGGTAAATTACCACTTGTTTGTTTTAATTGTAAATAAATTGGACACTTTGTTGTAAGATGTCCTAATAGAAGAAAATATGACAGAAGTAATAACAGATCATTTGAAAAGAAGTCTAATAGAGGTGATTACAAAAGTTACCGACAATCAGAAAGAAGAGATACCTAAGACTACAAGGAAAAAGGAAAGAAGGTCAGTTTACTAGCTATATGCAAAGATGAAGATACTGACACTGAATCTGATAAAGACATCAAAATGGTGTTTGTGGCAGTAAAAGATGATTCAGATGATGATGAAGAAAGGTATGTAGAAACTGCAGTCATATCTAAAGTTAGTAAAAATGATGTCTAGATCATACATAGTGGCTGCACTCACCATATGATTGGTGACAAGAAAAATTTTAAGACTTTTGAATACTATAATGGTGGTTCAGTAAGAATGGGTAATGATACACCTTGTCCAATTGAAGGTAGAGGAACCATAATGTTGAATAACTAGATAAAATGTCAAAATAATTATTTGGTAAATGGATGAATTAAAATCTATTGAGTGTTTCTTATTTGAATAATTCAGGTCACAGAGTAGAATTTGAAAATAAGAAGGCAAAGATCTTCAATAAGTCAGGAAGTCTGATTGGTACCGGTAAGCAAACAAAAGGTAACTTATTCTATTTGAATGATACTGACACCACTTGTTTGATTCCTGCAAACGAAGACATATGGTTGTGCCACAAAATATTGTGTCATGTGAACTTTGACAACATGATAAAGATAAGAAAAAAGTGAAATGGCAGAGGCTTACCAACGATGAGTAAGCCCGACAACATCATGTGCAAAAATTGTCGAAAAGGTAAGATGACAAAGTCTAGTTTCAAAAGTAAAACCCAAACATCTGATGCAACTCTAGAATTAGTTCGTACAAGTTTATGTGGACCAATGAGGAAAAAGACCTACTATGGAGATAATCATTTTATTCTCTTTGTTTATGACTTTCTAGAATGATGATAGTTATGTTTCTAGAAGATAAATCAGAAGCATTTAAGATGTTTAAATGGTACAAAGCAATGGTTGAGAAACAAAGTGGTAAGGAAATAAAATGCTTAAGGTCAGATAGAGGAGGGGAATTTATTTCAGATGAATTCACTAACTTTTGCAATGATAATGGAATCAAACGACAGGTCTCTGCACTGAGAACACCACAAAAAAATGGAATTGCTGAAAGAAGAAACAAATCCGTTGTTGATTGTGCAAGGACACTGATGATAGAGAAAGGTATCACCCAAATCTTCTAGAGGGAAGCTATCAGTACTGTTGTTTACACATTGAACATAGTATAATTTAAGAAAGACACCAAGAAGACACCCTATGAGCTTTGGTATGGTCACACACCCAATGTAAGTTACTTCATGATTTTTGGTAGTCAATTTTAAATCTTAAAAGATGATATAAATGGAAAGCTTGACTGCAAGAGTGATGAAGGTATCTTTTTAGGGTATTCCACAAAGAACAAGGCTTATAAATGTCTCAATAAAGCCTCTAACAAAATTGTTGAAAGTACAAATGTAAAGATAGATGAATTTGGAGAAAAGAATGAAAAGGAAAGTACAAAAGAACTAGAGGACTACATTAAGTTTGTTTACAATGAATAACCTGACACTCTACCCAACCAACAATGTAGAGCTCCTGAGCAACAGATCATTGCACCCAACCATCAGGCTGCAAATACTAACAATTAGGATATTGCTTAAGATGATGCACTGAATGATGAAGAATAGAATGAAGGACAAAATAATGATGATAGACAAAGAGTTGAACCTATACTTGCAAGATATGTCAGAAGGAACCATCCACAGAACTAGATCATAAGAGACAAGAAGGTTGGTATGAGAACCAGAAGTAAGACTCTAAACACAAGATGTCTTATTTGTGATTATGAGCCCAAATCTATCAATGTTGCACTTGATAATAATGAATTGATAAGTGCTATAAATGAAGAGATTGAGAAGATAGAGAAAAAAATATATGGACACTTGTACCAAGACCACATGATAAGAATGTCATTGGTTCAAAATGCATATTCATGAATAAACTAAATGAGAATGGAGAAGTCACCAGCAACAAAGCAAGACTAGTATGCAAGGGGTATGCACAAGAAGAAGGGATTGACTATGGAGAAACCTTTGCACCCATTTCTAGGATAGAAGGAGTAAGAATACTACTTGCTTACGTTGCATATAAAGGTTTCAAGGTATACCAAATGGATGTCAGGTCTCCATTCCTAAATGGTATACTTGAGGAAGAGGTATACATTGAGAGATCAGATGGGTTTGTTGATCCAGACAAGAGAAATATGGTATGTAGACTACACAAAGCCTTGTATAGATTGAAACAAGCACCAATAGCCTGGTATGAAACACTTCATTCATATCTCATAAGTATTGGATTTGTAAGGACTAGTGAAAATAGTAATCTTTATTTCAAGGAAGATACTGATGCTAACATGTTGATTACTGAAATATTTGTTGATGACATCATATTTGGAGGAAATGATATGTTATGCAAATAATTTGCAAATGAAATGAGCAAAGCTTTTGAGATGTCTATGTTTGGAGAAATCAAGTTCTTTCTTGGTCTGCAAATCATGCAAAAATATGAAGGTATTTTCATTACACGATCCAAATACATCAAGGAAATATTCAAGATGGTTCAAGAGTCTAAACTAGTTGGAATACCGATGGAAACTAGATGTAAGCTAACAAAGGATGACAATTCATCAAAGGTAAATCAAACTTTGTACAGATCTATGATTGGAAAACTCATGTATGTTGTACATACTATACCAGATATTGCATATGCAGTAGGAATAGTTGTAAGATTTTCTGCTAATCCAAGGGAATCACATATGACTGCTGTGAAAAGAATCCTAAGATATTTGAAGAATACCAAGGAATATGGCTTATGGCATAGAAGAGAAGACAAATTTGAACTTAAGGTCTTTACCAACGCTGATTGGGCTGAAAATATTGATGACCGGAAGAGAACAACTGGAGGAGCATTCTTTATGGGTGACAGACTTGTCACATGGATCAGAAAGAAGCAAGGATGCATCTCTCAATCTACTGCAGAAGTAGAGTATGTTGCTGCTGCCACTGCAAATTGCTGAAATATTGCATGGATCAAACAGTTACTGGAAGGTATGAATATGCAAATTCCTTAACCATTCATTATCTATTGTGATAATAACAGTGCAATAAACATTTCCAAGAATCCGGTCATGCATGCTAAGACAAAGCATATTTCCATCAAGTATCATTATTTGAGAGAACAAGTTTAGGCGAAGGAGGTGATACTTGAGTATGTGCAATCTAAGGAACAATTAGCTTATATCTTCACCAAGCCACTACCCAAGGATGTATTTGAGTATTTGAGAAAGAGATTAGGGGTTAGACCCTTGTCTACTGGTCATTAAGATGACTAGAAGGCTACATCAACCTAAATATTATCAGAATATCATTCATCTTGATGCAAGTAGAGAGATGGACTTCATAGATACATCTATACAAAGCAAGGTATTTATCTACTCTAAGCACCAGAGTTATTACCGATGGATTGGGAAATTCAAGGAATATATTATAGATAGAAAGGATTCATTTGACATCACTATCAAAAGTTTTGTTTCACATTGTTGTCAAAGGGAGAGAAATATCTCATTATCATACAGATAAAGGGAAATATTATATCCATTATCACCTTAGAAATATATTCTATCCAAAGGGAGAGATGTAATCAGAAATGGAGAGTACATACAAAAGGGAGAAAGAATTGCATACAAGAGACATCAAAAGAAAAGAAAACAGTCAAAGGGAGAGAATTCGACATAGGGAGAAAACACATCACATCAAAGAAAGAAAGATTCTACATCTATCTAGTAAAGGGATTGAAGATAAAGAGAAAGATGCAAGAATCAAATCTAAGCTATTTGAGCTTACCGAAAGCCAAATATCTGTAATAGTTACATTAGAGAAGCTTGATGAAACTATAAATTTTATATTGTATTAGTGATAGTATAGTATGCTAATGTAGTATGTTGTCATCAATGCCAAATGGAGAGGTTGATGACATGTAACTGATTGAATGTTTGATGATATTAAGTTGATGATCATGCAAGGAATTAAATCAGTTAATGTATTGTATTGTCATTGATGTCAACTTGATATAATCTGTATGTTCATGGAAATACTGCCAAAGACTTCAAAGAACTGATGAGTCAAGGTTATACTATTAGTAATGCATAAAAGTAAAGTATTCACAAAGTGACTGTATATACTGATGGAGTGCACACCGATGGTCAGAGTAAAAGAGAAAAGTCACAGTGTTATCCGACGAGCAAATGCACAGCATTACTGTCGAGCAAAGTCATAGTGTTGCCCAACGAAAAGCACAGTATAACCTGACAGATAGAATTAGAGTTTTGTCCGACGGACGGAGTTCTCGAAGACAATTGAAGTCACACTGATGGAACATTTAGTTATCATTGATAACTAACTGAAGTGTTGACCGACAGAACAAAGAGTTCAGAAATGAAAAAAATGCTTAGTTGTCAAGAGTCATATATAGAGTTAACTGATACTTATCATTGTTTTAATTATCTAGATAAAGCCGGAGATAAGTAAATGATTTAAAGCTGATTTGTCAAGTTGGCAAGAAGATCTCAACAAGATAAAACTAGAGTTTTTGCTTTAAATCTATTGGCAAGAATTGTGGAACACGCCAAGAGCAAGAAAGCCAAGAAATGGTGAATCATGTCTATAAAGAGACAAACCCAATACATTATGAAGTGTGGGGTGAAGAACAAGAAGAGGAAAGATGCTAAAGAAATTCCAAAGGAGAAGAAAGTCTTCATGCAGTCCTCATCAACAAGCTGAGGAAAGAGCTAGATTCTGCAGACACCGTCGGACAGTGCGACATAATCACATAGTAGAAAAGTGTGGAGCAAAGGTATTGAATTGATTATAATGATTAGAGAGGTAATGCACTTAAAATAGATCTAAAAATCTGCAATTCAAGTTGTATGTGTGAACATATCACTTTAATATTTCAGTTTAACCATTGAAGCATCAAGTCTCTTAACCGAGCAGGACTTAACGGTTTTCTATAATTGAGATACATCCCAAGGAGTATCAAAATGTTTGATCATGAAAACTAGCATTGGATATGCTCGATACCTATTGATAGACCAAGTGAGTGTTTGATCAAGGATGGTACCATTAGATGCCAAATACTAAGTGACAAACTATCTTTTTAAATCCTCTAACAAGCTCCCACCTAATAGTGTGTTTGTAACATTTAACAGGGTTGGCTCCTAAAAGAGCTCACTTCTGAAGAGTGAAAATTTGGGGTATCGGTCCCTATGGTTTTTCCCTTAACAAGGTTTCCTGATTGAGGGCGCTCCCCTTAATACCACAAACACATAACAGAAACAGAGAAGCAACAACAATTTGCAAGAACAGAAAATGGACTTCTTATTATCTCCACAAATGCAGAATTACAAACTTTCAGAATTACAATATGCAAAGCCACATGGGCGTTCCCCTTACAATATTCTGTAGGACAAAGCCTCAAATTATTACCCAGATCTATCCAGAACTGTCCCGAACTGCCTAAGACAACACTACGGGCCTTCTTTATATAGGCAATTTCCACCGCTCGAGAAGGTTCTAGAAATTTAGCCGTTAGGGCCGACCAAACTTAGATTTATTTTATTTTTCAATTTAGTACATCAAAGTCAGCTCAAAATAACTTTTGAAACCTGAAAATTTTGAAGGAAAATTATTTTCTGCTATTTCAGGTGGCCCAACTTTCGGAGACCATAAGTCATCACCAGTTGACCCGATTGACTATTATAACCCCATTTT
>MU223052.1:743939-782103 GCA_018584345.1 Thuja plicata | reverse complement strand
GATAAGAACCGCACCTTCAGACAATTTCAGGTTGGAGATAAAGTTTTCTTGCATGTACGGCCACAAAAGAGTTCTATCTCTTTTGGCAGGGCGTCAAAGTTAGCCCCGCGCTATGTTGGTCTGTTTGATGTTCTGGAAGTCATCAATCCGGTGGCTTACCAACTTGCTCTACCACCAGCTCTTGCCTGTATTCATAGTGTTTTTCATGTTTCATTATTGAAAACTTACCATCCTGATGCCTCTCACATTTTGGATTGGCGTGCTTTACAGGTGCAAGATCCGGGAATGGTCTCAGTGGAGCCTACTCGGGTCGTTGACCAGCGTACCATCAGGCTGCGCAATGCTGATGTGCTCCAGTATAAGGTCCAATGGGACCAATTTTTAGCTGATAGTGCTACATGGGAGGATGCGGACGACATGCATCATTCCTTCCCTCATCTTTTCAGTTAGATGTTGTTTATGTTTGATAGATTATAGACTTTTTATGTGACATTTTACTCATGCTACAGTGAGTTTTTGGTTTGATGATTATGTCTTGATGTTTTGGATATTGTTATACTTCAGTTCTTGTTTGGACTATCATGTTGGAGACACTTATATACATTGTTCTTCTCTATGTTATGAGATATTGCTTATGATACTTTTGATTTGGTTCCAAAATTATTGATGAGATAATCATATCATTTTATGCTTACATTGCAAATGATTATGAATATATTTCTGTGTTGATGCTTACATGACATCGAGACGATGTCTCTTCCAAGTGGGGAGGGATGTCACGACCGATTTTGCGACCTCCTTATTATGCAGATCATTCAGTCAACTTATGCCGACTTGGATGAATCGACATGTCTGGGTAACTATGAAAAATGGTTAATTTTCTTTGTATATTTAAAATGAGATGGAAAAATTGGCAAATGTTGTAATTTTCAAATGATTATTGAATTTTGAAGGTATATTTATCATGTGAATTACTGATGAAATTTTTTCTTGTCGAGTGTTTGAGTGGTTGCAGGTCAGAGGACAGAGGTGGGGTCAAGGAGAGAGATTTAGCTCCCCGCCTAGTGTCAGATTCAGATGCAGTAGTGCCACACACACACCACTAAAATGATAATTTATTAGTTTTGCTATGAGTGTTAATGATAAATAATTGAAAAAAAAATAATATGTGCGATCTTTTTTATTTTATCTAAATGGGAATGTGAATCGGATTATACTAATTTAAATATTTGTTAGCAATTCGCTTATATTTTATACCAAGATGCAAAACATTAATAAATTGTGTTTTAATCCTTTTTAGTTACTGGCACTTTAACGAAAAGTAAAATCAAGAAACGGTTATTTTTTCCCTCAACAATATAGTGCCGAGAAAACTCTTTTTGATGGCACTTTTCTTTCTGGACATTTACGAGAGGAGCAACTGGAAAAAAATTGGAAACTAGTTGAATTGAAAATGAAAAAATAAATAAAGAGTGGGAATCATCGCTTACATTGGGCAGCAAGACTCTACATATCGCTGGACTGGGAGATTCTGACAGGCTACGTTCTCCATTCATAAATCAGGTTCCTCTTTTTTTTTTTTTTAGTTTGGTTCCTCACTGGGCCTCACACTAGTTCCTCGCTTGCTCTCTCTCCGTCTCTCTGTTCATAGGCTCATGACTTCCATTTTACCATTTTTCATTTTACCTGTGATGTGAAATTGATTGAAATTAATAAAGATTGTCATACAGTTTATTTAGGTGGATTTTCCATTTCATTTCTTTTTTTTTTCTTCAAATTGTGTAACAAGAAAAATATCAACATTTCAGATCAGAAGTTTTCTTTAAAATCTTGGAATGATTCGAAGTGAATTTGAAATTCAGGGTTAATTTGTTTCTCTCCACTGAATCATTTAAGGATTTATATAACTTGGCTACTGTGTTTTCCATGTACTCTGTTTTAATGGGTCATGGCGATTGGCTTGTATTATATGATATTACATAGGTCAATCTTGTTCAAGATTAGACTTTGCCTTCAAATATTTTTTTTACTCCATTGAAAAAGATCATTTTTCATACAAATGCCCGCCTGCTATCAGATAATTCCATACCAAAATACCCAAATGCAGCTGATATTGCACAAGTTGATCTTTGCTTCCTGGCTTTTACTCCCTAAGACTGTGAAGAAATATATTTGGTCTGCAATTATCTACTAAAAAATGTCTAAATGCATTAGCCTGCCTTCAATTCAAATGTACTTTTAAAGCCGTATAGCTTTTGTCATTAGGATTTTGAATGCATTTCCTTTCAAGTTTTGCATAGCAATTCACATGCTTTGTCGCTGACTCCATATTCGATGCATGCCTAGCATCAAAGCTTGCCCAAATAATACCTTTGTAGAGTTTCGTTGTTCATTCGACAAGCATTTTCTAAAACAATGTCGTGTACAGTTGGATTTTTCAATGCTGCAACTATGCAAAGCTTCTTCTGCATTGCTGAAATCTGTCTGAGTCAAATTTTTATTTATACTCATAAGGTTCATTTTACAATATTACTGTCTATTTTTATGCTTTTCATTTAAGAGTAGATTACTTAATTTGGTCTGGGATGTGATTTTATGACTATAAGCTGTCTTATACCATATATATGCAGTTTATACAAGATTGAATCACAAAATATCGCAGCATTATGGGCTATGACTGTGGGCATCTAGATAATAACAGTGTGAAATAAAAATAGAGATCTTAAAATTTCTAAAGGAACCAAGTTACATTAACAATGCTTAAACTTGTAATCGTATATGTGTCCAGAGAAGAGTGCTATGATCAGTTTTATTAATGGTTATTTGTCTGTCCGAAATCATTGCCACTTCTCTTATTTTTAAAAACTGAAAAAAAATTAGTATACGGAAAAACAGAGCAAACTGAGTGAAACCTTACAGCAGTGAAGTAGTTTTATAGTACTGAATGGATAGCGAAACACCTTGCTAATCATTGAATTTATTGAATTATGTTGTTGTGGTGCTATATTTCTCCTGCTTCATGTGAAATTTGAACTGTATCAACTAGGATGGAAGTTGTGCCGAATGTAGAGATCAAGGGAGGGTAAAAGTTTGTTTTTCCTGCCAGTTCAAATCTGGATTAATACTTTGGCCAAAGTGAATGCATTGTTTATTGTCATGCATGGTTATTTATACCCCTTGCTACATCCGATGTATAGAACCTACTGTAGGCATATGTGCTTGTAGGTTAAGTTACACGGCTGCACTAAGACCATCTGAATCTGCCAGTAGCGAGAAGCTAGGCTCTCGTGCAGGGACGGGGCGTTCTTCGTGTCAGGAAGAACCCTGGGGAAGCTCATCACTTTCGGAGCTGACCACTCCACGGTTGGGCGGTAAAAGCGCCTGGACCCCACCTCTGTTCTCGAGGAAGCGTAAGGGACTCAGTCCGAGGCTCAGGAGACAGAACCCGATGAGTTGATACCTCCAGTGTTTATTTATTCTCTTCTTTCTCTATTATTCATGTTGTACTTTATCTAGTGATCGACAAGCTGGTCGACACTTCTAGATGTAATCATTTTGTTGTATCAAAGTAATTGTATATTTGATTCCTCAACCCGACAAGTTGGTCGACATGTAATTGTATGTATTTGGTTTAAAAGACTTATTGTACACACGACAAGTTGGTCGCTTGTATGATCCTCTTTTGATGTAACATGTGATAAATGTATTGAATTGTCGACCTTGTCTTTCGAATTTTTTGACTTTTCGACTGGTTATGCTTAAAAGCTTATGTGACATTCTTGTGTATAAATTCAGTTTTTAAATAAAATTCAGTTTTTACAATGAATAAAATATTTATGATTCGGCTAACCAAATAGCAAGATTTAAATTCTCAATCTTTTCATATAATTTAAATAGATAAATCCACATTATTTTTATGGTATTGCTTATTAAAAAATATAATTGACCATTTTTATGGAGGTTTAGACTATAAATGTAGCAGCTTTACAAGATTTGATCCTTTACAGACTCATTTAAAACTATTTAACTTTACCAACAGACCAAGAGCACATTGTCAATATTCACCTTTTCAATAGTTTAGTTTTGTTATGAAATGAACCCAAAAGTTATTATAATTACATTCCCAAAGAAATCAGGTTATTTGATAGTACTCATTCTTTAAAAGATGGTAGATATTCCTTCAATAGTTTGTTAGAGATGAATTCAATCGAAAAACAAACCCACTTAAGCGCAGTACCGTATGACAAGTTTCAGCTCATTACCATTTCTAATTGCTATTATTGCGATTGTGACATTATATATTTGGACCGTATAGCTCTTAGTAGTCAAATTCTAATATTTTAGAAGCTCTATCTCACAACTCCACTTTCTTTAAACGCTACTTAGAACTCCCAATGAACAGTTTCACCGCAGTATCCCCTATCATTACCAGCATATTGCTATTCTACAAATGATTCTCATTCTGCAAGGAATTAACTATTTATCCCTTTAATTTTAATTTCAATGACGTTTTTCGTGAATGGTACTTGAAGTCTGAATTTTGACTTGCGAAACAAAAGAACGAGTCAACAAAAAGCTAAAATGACATTACAGCAGAGAAAGAAAAAGATTCGAAATAAGAAAACCATAATTAATTTAAACAAAAATCTCCTGCAAGCTTTTAACGGAAGGGGTCAAAGGCAATGGTCTTTTCACCTTTCCCAATAGTTCACTCGAGTGTTTGCAAGTTATCGCCGAGAAAGTAGTTTTATAGTAAAACAGATAATCAACCAAACCCAGATATGCACTCGACATAAAATAGAAAGTTGTCTCCGTATGCTAAGATGTTCATCAATTCATGAAAATTATTTATTTATTCTGCCTTCTTGCAGTTAAAATACTTGAGCTGTGTGTAAGAATTACGAATTATAAAATTGAAATACTAGCAGTTTGTGGGGTTTAACTAAACAAAGCAGTATATAAACAAAGTTTGATCTGTATAATGTGAATCTCTGTTTCTTGTTTTTTAATACAATATTCCTCTGGTTTGTTTGCACAGCTTTCTATGTTTGCAAGTTGAAGCCGACAACCTCTACTAGTTAATCCTTAATACAAGGACTAAACCCACATATCTAGTTCATCATTTGAAAAACTAAATACACATCTCTATGAACATAGATATCAGAGACCTTCCCACTATAACATAATGCCGTCCTAATAGATTACAGACATCTGTTTTCATTTACATCGAATTTCCTATATGATGGAAATAATGTCTGCTGTTATTATAGAGATGGATGCAAATGGTTCGCGGGGCATATTAGGGCACATATATTTATAATTTGGTTGTGTTTTTCAAGCCTACGAAATCCTATAATGTTTCATTGGGATTTAGGCGGTGTTTTTATGCAAAGTTAGTCACTATTAGTAGTATTCTCTAATAATTAATTTAAATTATATTTGGCTGTGCACAATGAAATATTCCTTCTGATTTATTAATATTTTAATTACATTTATAAATTCTTATAATAATGAAATTTGCACTTACACCACTTGTCATTTAATTTTTAGTTAATTTTAATGCAAAGACTTCATATAATCAACAGCTGAAATTGTCAACAACTGCTTTAGATCAAAATTAAACATTTTAAATGAAAAAATAAATTCTAATCTATAGCAAGTGCATTGACATGTAAGCCCTTTTTTTAGCAAGGTGGAACGCAAACATCGCTCCAGCAATTAATGTGGTTCCTTTTGAGGTATTGAGGTGGACATTCTACTGACAGGCAAGTGTTGAAAAGACACTCCGTGGAGGGAGAGCTTCATTACTGTGTGCTTTTTGGGTTTATTCGAGCCTTTTCAAATCTCCAAATTCTTTAGGTTTAGGTAGTGTGTGACGTTTTAGTGCTGGAGTACCAAATGTCAGATATGGTCAATTTTGGAAGATGCTACAATTTTGGATGATACATATTTTAGAAATGGTTTTTGGAATATGGGTTGGACCTGTTTGGTTCAGAGAAAAGATGACTGAGAAGATGCATAAATAATTTTAATTGTTTATTTCTTAATTTTTTTGAATACACACGTGTATATATACACACATATGTGTAAATATACATGTGTGTATATACACACATACACGCGTGTGTCTACACATACATACACACATATACACACATTTATGTATATATACATATTTAAACATACATATATATGTGTATATATACATACACATATGTGTATATATACACATGCGTGTGTGCATATATACACATGTATGCAAGCACATGTCTATACATATGTGTATATATACACATACATGTATATATACATGTGTGTATACACACATGTCTATATATACACACATACACACATATGTATATATATACATATATGTATATATACATGTGTATATATATGTGTGAATGTGTGTGCGCGCGCGCGTACACATATACACATGTGTGTACATATATATACACACATACGCACATATATACATATTTGTGTATATATACACATACTCTCTCTCTCTCTCTCTCTCTCTCTCTCTCTCTCTCTCTCTCTCTCTCACACACACACACACACACACACATTTACACATCTATCATGTCACGGATCCAGACGGTATNTGTGTATATATACACACACTCTCTCTCTCTCTCTCTCTCTCTCTCTCTCTCTCTCTCTCTCTCTCTCACACACACACACACACACACACATTTACACATCTATCATGTCACGGATCCAGACGGTATATTAAATTTGCTTTTGTAAAAATTGGAATTGTTTGTATATGTATATACATACACACATTTGTATACACACACACACACACACACACACACACACATTTACACATCTATCATGTCACAGATTCGACGAGATATTAATTTTGCTTTTGTAAAAATTAGAATTGTGTGTATATGTATATACATACTCACATATACACACATTTGTGTATACACACACACACACACATTTACAAATCTATCATGTCACAGATCGGACGAGATATTAAATTTGCTTTTGTAAAAGTTGAAATTGGAATTCAAAATTCCATATCCACCTATTTAGGTGGAAGATTGATATGCCCATTTTGGGGCAAAATGAGAATTTTGTAATTCCAATTCCATTTTTATTTATGGACCCAAACATGGAATTTGGCATTATCCAGAATTAGACTGGAATTTCCAGCCCCCAAACAGACTTAGTGCAAGTTAATTCATTGATTCAGGTTTCATATTGTGTTATAAATATTCAGTATTTAAAATTTTGCTAATCTCGGATTCCCTTTTTTAAAATATTGAAACTTGGCCCTTTATATTAAGCCGGTATAAGAAACAAGTGGGTATTGGTCAGCATTGTCCAAAAATTGTCACATTCTCTTTGTTATCTTATGAACATTCTTCATTAACACCCATTGCATACAACATTACATGTTGATCCTTGATTTATTGTCCAAGATAGTCAAGTCTAAAATGAGTTGGGCTTGTAGAGGAAGCATTCAAGTCTTTTTTGGTAGTATTCTTCATTCCTAGTCAGTATATGGTTTTTCATGCAACTTTCTTTCAGGTAGCTCTAGGGATTTGTAGGCTGAGAGTTGATTATATTCATAAAACTTGGTGAAAGGAAGGAGCTGTGAAAATGGATACCCCTCTCAAGCTCACTTCTTCTAACTGACAGACTTCAGAATCAAAGGGGTAGTAAAATATAAGCAGTAGGCTGAGAGTTGATTATATTCATAAAACTTGGTGAAAGGAAGGAGCTGTGAAAATGGATATCCCTCTCAAGCTCACTTCTTCTAACTGACAGACTTCAGAATCAAAGGGGTAGTAAAATATAAGCATTCATTAATTGTTCATACCATAAGAAGAATTTTAGGTTTCAATTACTTGAATACAAACCATCGCCTTAGGGTGGATTCAGATATTTGCTGTTTCTTTCTTACATCAACTTTGGTGGTTGTAGAAGAAGAATTATGCAAAAGATTGTTTAAGGAGAAATACGTACAGGGTCTTCATGATGCCATCCTCAACATTGATGAAAATATCACAATACTTTTCCCCATGGATTATGTATTAATTATGAACATTGGCGATCGATTCCCAGATTTTAAAGGTCGACCTTAAAGAAGCACCTATCACAGTGGTATGAGAAGATATTTTGTGTTGACTAGGTGGGAGTGGGAACTGAAGGAGCTCAGATTGAGTATTATGAAAAGTAGTTTGAAATTTCTAGAAAGAGTTATGGGAATTATTGAGTTGGAGCATGATGATAAGAAGAAATCAATTTCCATGCCTAGTATGCCCTCATCCAGGTATAAAGAAGGGACATCGTCGGTGATGGAGGCAGAGAAGCATGTTTGAAAGCCTATTCTAAGTTTTGGACAAATAACGATTTATCTTTTCTAATATTAAATATGTATATGGTAAATTTTTATTATAGATGTGGATACTGGCGACATTATTTTGGCTGCTTAGTTTTTGGTTTTGTTTGTCAGACCCTTAGACCTCCTAGTTTTTCATCGGTTTTCTAGTTTAGGATTTCTAGTTTTTGGCCGTAGTTGAAGACTGTAGCTCTCGTGGATATGGATATTGTATAATCCGATAAGTTATTTGATGTATTTCTTGTTTTTGTTAGCTTTAAAGTCTTTATGTTTAGATTTTGCTAGATTATGAATATGATACTTCATCTTTGGCCTTTTATTTATCACAAAAAAATATATATACCAAGTGCAACCTTAATATAAGTGAGAAATCAAAAGAAAATAATAAATGAACCAAATAACTTTTGCCAAATCTGATTTTGTTGCACTTGTAAAAGTGAATTTTCTATGAATGGTAGAAATGCGGTATTCACACAAACAATATAACATTATTTAATATAACATTATCTAACGTTAGGATTCATTTTGAAAATAACTATAGATGGTAGAATTATAAGTTTTAACAAAGGGTGATCAATGTTGGAGATTCAATGAGAGATGAATGATCTAGATTAAGTTGGTTAAGTGGTTAAAAGATGGAGGGTGGGGTTTGAATTGAGATCTATTAGACTTAAAGAAATAATTTTGGAATATAGATCAATTTTTTTCAATAGATAGGCAGAGGAGGAAAAAACATTTTATTTTTGAATCATTTTTATTTGGAAGGGGAATTGGAATAGGAGATGTAATTTAAGAAAGTGGTTTAGGACTTACAAGAAAAATAGAAATATTTTGAGGAAATAGGAAATTTAAGATAAACTGGGTTCATGATAAGAAATTATAATAAAGGAGGATATGATGATGGGCTCATTGAGAAACTGTGGTATCGAAAGGAACCCAAGATGGTTCTTGAGGAAAAAAGGGAAGAGAATTTTTATACACAATAATATGAGTAACCTACATTTTATAAATCATCTCATAGTATTGAGTAGGATCTATAGACCATGGTAATGATGTGTCAAATACATAAATTGTTAAAAAATATGAAGTATATGCCCATGACACGACCATATAAAAGAAGGTCATGCAATGTTTTATAGGTATGTTGCAAATAGTGATATCAATAGAAGAAAAAATGATACAAGACACAAGAATATCATGCAAGAATATCTAAAATAATACGAAAAAAAAAAATGATGTTTTCCTTAGTTGAGTTGAAAATTTTTGATGGATTTATCATGATGATGATGCTTTAATTTTTTATATTGCACTAATATATCTTCAAGTGTTGTTGATAAGGGATTGGTATATCTTGAGAAAATAATGAGGATTGAAAATAGTATATTCCAATGATAATGTCTGATCAAATTAATTTGATCAAGATTTTACATCATGTCTAGAAACAAAACTTTTGGATGCTTTTAGGATGAATGGTTGTCTTAAGGAAATAAATATGAATATTATTTTTTTTGTAGTAGATTTAGCTACATTATAATTGCATTGAATTTCATTCAAGCATTATGTGAGCACTATATTCTGAAATTTTTCATATTTTAAAAGTGGTCTTTTCCCACGTTATTGTGTTAAAGTCTTGACGTTAACATGTAAAAAAGTTTTAAAATGTGCATAGTCTTTCAAGTGGCAACCCTTTATGTTTAGTCGTACACTTGCGTTGTCTTTGTGAAGCAGTCATTTAACCACGCGAGTGAGTGAGAGAATGGGTTGTCATGTGGTCACACAGTGGCGACAGTCTTGCAAAATATTAATCTGACTGTGCAAGTGAGCGATGTGATTATAAGAAATGTTTTGAAGTTGTTTATCGCTCACTTGCCATGTAAATTTTCTCTAAGGTTTTTAATCCACGAGTGAGCGAGAAAGAAGAGAATTGTGTCATCGCTTACTCCCTGAGGTAATATAACCTAACATATTTTGTTGCGTGAGTGAGTGAGTCAGGTTTATGTTAGGTCATTGCTCACTTGCTGAGGTCTATTAGATGTCATCTTTTGTTATGCGATTGAGTGATGCAGTTTGTATTACATGTTATATGTTGTTATCTCTCAATCACAATGGATTGTTCACTTAAGGTTTTTAATCTGCGAGTGAGTGGCCAAGGAGGTTGTATTTCATCACATACTTGCCAGTGATTAGTGGTTAGCAATGTTTGGACCGCCAGTGAGCGAGTAAGGAGATTTTCATGCAATCGCTCAATCGCTAAGGTGTAGTAGTTATTTTTTTTGGTCTGCGAGTGAGTGACGTGGCTTATGACCCATTTTAAAAAGGTTATCGCTCACTCGCAATGGTTAAAGATCAAGTCAGAAAAGTGTAGCAAGTGCGGATATTGTTTCAAAGCTAGTTGGAATGGGATTTCTTACAATGCTAATTCAAATGTTGTTACTGCACTTAATCTCACCGAAGCCTCAATTTTAGGCAATCTTACTTCTACCATATGCCTCCTTGAAAGCTTGGAGAAGTTGATTCTTAGCATCAATGCTTTCCAAGGGCCCTTTTTGACAGACTGTTTGAATTTGCACTGAATGCTTGATCAATGTCATTATCAATTCAAATTCTAATATGATTCTGTATTTCTCTCCACACTTGTTTAGATGTTTGATGTTTATTGTTTTTTCCTATAGGGCATATAAATTAAGAGTTTATATTGATTCTATAAACCAGGTGTAGGGTTTCAATATGTATAGAATGTTTACCGTTGGGTGGATTGTGTATACATGACTAATTTTTTATTAAATTGATTGAGGTTATATTGGCTCATTTAAATGAGTGAATTTAAAATCCTTGTATGAGAGCTTTAACCTGGTATTTTTTGCAATTGTAATATTGTATTTAGGAATTTACCCAATGGATAAGGCACTGATCTAAAGAAAGTATATTGTTTGGAGGTGTAAGTTTGAATGGCTTGGCTATGTCCTGTCCCTAAACTTTATATCAAACTCATTTACAAGTTCTTTGTAGATACAGTTATTCTTCTTATTCCACCCATGGTAGTGGAGAATCAAAGAATGCCAGGTTGATATTCTGTAATTACTTGTCATTCCTTTGTTGTTTACAATCCAGAGGATAACGGTTTTGTAAAGAGATGATTTTAGTCTGGATTAGGTGTACCCACCTTGGTTTTGTAGAGCTAAAAGAAAAGAAGGCAGTCTTGTCCCTATAGTTGGTCCAGTTGTCTTGCAGAGCTTCTATACTTGGAACGAACCACTCCTAACATCAGTTTCAAGGCATATTGGTGGCTTTAGATAGCATAAATGTTTTCAAACACCAACAAGATGGCGACTCCGCTGGGGAGGCCATTAAAGTTATAGAGTCATGATTTTCAAAGAGATATTCCCCATAATTGTAAGAGTAACTCCTTTCTTCTTGTTAGTCATTGCAAAGTGTCTGAAAGTCCTAGTACTAAAAGTGATACAAATACTATCTCATATATGGTGACTGGCGACTTTGAGTTCTCTGAATTGCACTAGTGTGCATGTTTGAAGAAAGACTACAAAGAAGAGGTGGACTTGTAGTGAAGAGGTAGCAGATGTTTGGACTCTTATGACTATTAGCATAGTCAAGAGAGGAATAAATAAGAGACCCTACATTGGGGGTGTGTTATAAGTTGCTGATTTAAAAAATTTCTCTGCAAAGAGGTGGTGGCTCTACCAAGTTTTGAAGGTGATTTGGAGGTGACTTCAAATCAAATAGTTTGCAGTAGCTTTGTCATATTCCAAGTATTTTATTTTCATTGGATAAATTCTTTTGTTCAGTGAAAATTAGTAATACATTTTTCCCTATTAAGTGGTCAGCACTAATTAAGAGGGAAGAGAGAGGCAGTTTGTAATGTATCCTGCCTACTAAGATGTGACAACTATATAGAGGTAGGTTGTGTGGGGCTATAAATTCTAGTGGTATCCTTGGATACCCAAATATTTTTCCATCAACAGTCAGGGATTGCTTCCCTAATTTCACTGGCTTAGGTGAGAGATCAACTGAGGAACGTGTTGACAAGTTTGTTGACTTAATAGATGGTCATAACATCACACATGAGGATGTATTAATGAAACTTTTTTCTATATCTCTAATTGAGGGTGCTAGAGATTGGCTCATAGAGTTACCTCATGGTTCAATTGGGTCTATGGTTGCATTGGAAGATTGTTTTATTGAGCAAATTTGGTCACATAAAGGACAATGTTTCTTCTGCTGCATCTAGATCTAAGGAGCCTATGCTATCCTGATGATGAAGGGGATCTTGGGGAGGAACATGGATAGGATGAACAAGTCATTTTTTGCACTCCAACAAAGAATAAAAAGAGAGATAGGAGAATATTTACTTCTCTTTTAAAGAAGGTTCGCTTCTCCTAAGGAGGAAACTTGGGTTCATGTGTTTATGGCACTGTGTTATCTTGATTCAACTATTTGGCCATATTCTTTGAAATCAAAACTTTTTAGATGCACTAGAAGGGGGATAGAATCAATTCAAAGTTCTGAATCTGATGCTAACTATAGTCATGTTGATAATGAAGATAATGAACATCAAGATTTTGAAGATGAACTTATAGTTGACAGTGTTCCTACTGAAACTATAATTTCCTCTTCTCTTTAGCATAATGATACAAATGTATTATCTCAGTCTAAGGAGAATGTATTCCAAGATACAGAGAATCATTCTGATGAAGAGATAAGTTGTTGTGATAATTCCTATGATGATAGTGACATCAATCTTGAAATTTCAAACCAAGTTTTAGATATTGAAGATCCTAAATTTGTGGTTTCACATGAGGTTGTACTTAGTTCTAATGTTATTGAGAATCAGGAAAACCAAGATGATAGAGATGTGTCTAGTATGGATGTTATATCTTGTGATCATGAAATTAATGATCCTTCTGAATATGAGACAGAAGATGTGTGTAGTCAGCAAGATTATACTACTTTGATAAATGAAGATGTTGATTGTGAGTGTGTATTAGAGGAGAGTGTAAATGAGGATAGTGGTTCAATACATAGTGAACAAATCTCAAAGTTGTTCTAGTATGAATATCTCAGATCTTTGGGGAATGATAGCTTTGAATCCCTACAACACACACATTGAATTTGACAAGGAATGTATATCAAATGGTCAGGATTTTGATACATGTATTTATGATTTCCCTTTTACTCCTGTCTCACTAGGCTACAACATGATTGAATATGACTTTTTAGATAATGAGATTATCAGTATTTGTTAAGATTCAAAAGATAAAGATACTCCAGATGCGATGTTAAATACTGATTGGGATAGTTTTGTTGATTATGAATATTTTTCAGATTCTAGGTAATTAATTGAACCATTGTAAGATGATATCTCAGTTAATCAACATATACAATTTCATTATGGATGTGTTGATATGTGTCCTTCCTCGAGCATATAGGTTAATGGTTTGTATAAAGATGATAGCCTACCAATAAATTCTTTAGATAATTTTGATATAGATATACAAACCACTGATAAGGTTCAGAATGAAAACCCTTTTGAAGAAAATAATATGGATCATGATATGGAGTTTCCATGTTTTGATAGTGATGATGAATCTTGTTCTTTTTCTATTCATGATTTTTCTCCTCTTACAGAAGATCAAAATAATGTGCATATGATCCTTGATGTTCATTATCATCCTAATTCTCATGTTACTCAGATATTTGTCTCCTATCCTTTCGAGAATGGGCTTGATCATGTCCCAAGTGGTGAGTGTCCTAAATGTATGCATGAGGTTCAGTATGATGATTACTCCATTGACATGCAAACAATTGATACAAGTAGATCCAATGATGACTCCAGTTACATGGCAGGGCATGATTTTTTTCCTGAGCTGGATGATGATACTCAAATATGTGACATTACTTTTAATGCTGATAAAAATTACATTGGGATAGATTTATTTTTATCTCATGAATATAGCATACAAATGCTAAATAGTTTACAGTTTCAAGATTTGTCTGATTTCCATCTAACATCTAATCATGAATGTGTTGATATTTATTCTAATGAGAAAATGGTATTTGATAATAGATTAGATCAGAAATATAATAGTGGTTATTTAAGTTTGCTTCTAGAGCAAGAAGTAGAAAATTTTGTCTATGATTGAGGCAAACTGGATTATAAATTTTGTGATGGTTTCAGACCATTAGGACTGATTTGACTCCTTCATATAAGTAAATAAGTGGCAAAACTGATTTATTTCCTGCCACAAGTTTGTAAATATTCCCTCTGTGTTTTAGATTTAGGTTAGGCATCCTTTTCCTATAGGTGGTCTACTTTATCCTAGAGTCCTGAATCCTTGTTATGTCTGCAAGAGGCATACATCCCTAGATGGAGTCACTGTTAGCACTTACCAAAATTTTCATGGTTCCAAGATCTTTTTCCTTGTCTCTATAATTATTTTTGCCTCTAGCATAAGACCCTAAGTCTTGTTGTGTTAAAATTTTGGCAGAAACCCTAAGCCCTCAAGACATGATGTTGATCTTATGGATTCACTCTGCACAGCTATTGAACTCTAAAGGAATTGAAATTTGATATGTGTAGGTGCATTCAAGTCCAGAGTTGACAGAAATATTTTTATAATCAGATGGATAAAATACATAGAGCCACCTAGTAATTTTTGCATTTATGTGAGCTAATTTTAGAGCTATCCTTCAGATTTTCTTGCACTTCAGGGTAGTGTGCTCATAGCCATGGATTAGGGAAAATTGATTGCCAATCTAATTGCACATATTAAAGAAAAAAATTGAGGGTTTAAACTTGATATCAAAATTGAATGTTCACATCATTGGGTGTAAATCCTAACCCTAAATGGTCTGAATCTTTTAGCATTCTTGTTCCTATAAAAGTATATTCAAGACCATTTAGTAAGGGATAGAGAATTGGGAAAGTAGAAATCAATAGGCTTATACTTTTTTCTTGTCTAGGATATAACAGATGTATTTCAGAATGTATTGAGATAAAATAGAAAGCTTATGATATTTGCATATTATTGAACTATGTATTTTCTTTTCATATTATTGCAGAAGCATATTTTCATCATACTTTTAATATAATTATTCTCAGGTTTTAAGTCTCTCCTTTGTGATATCTCTATGAGTTTTAAGTTTTCTTGCTTACTGTATAAGTCTTGCTTATACGTATGTGTATTCCAAAATTCTTTGATCTTAGATCAAATTAAAATGATTTGGATATTACATTGATTCTATCTGGTTATCTGCTAAGGATCTTATAGTGTGTGATTTTGAGAATTCTTATGTTCATGTCTTTGAATCTTTCGTATAAGGTTGTTTCAGTTGTAGTATTGTATTTAGGAATTTACCCATTGGATAAGGCACTCATCTAAAGAAAGTATATTATTTGGAGGTCTAAGTCTTAATTGTTTGGCTATGTCCTGTCCCTAAACTTTATATCAAACTCATTTACAAGTTCTTTACAGTTACAATTGTTCTTCTTATTCCACCCATGGTAGTGGAGAGTCAATGAATGCTAGGTTGGAATTCAGTACTTACTTTCCATTCATCTATTGTTTAAAATCTAGAGGCTAAAGGTGTTGTAAAGGGATGAGTTTAGTCTAGATTAGGTGTACCCACCTTGGTTTTGCAGAGCCAGAAGTGAAGAGGGTAGTCTTGTCCCTATAGTTGGTCCATTTGTCTTGCAGAGATTCTATAATTAGAACTAACCACTCCTAACATCAGTATCAAGGAATATTGGTGGCTTTAGATAGCATAAACATTTTCAAATAGCAACAGGATCAAAGGAACCCATAAGTCTACAACTTCTCCTAATGAGAATGCTATACTTATGGCTTAATGTAATACCATTAATACATGAGAAAATGAAATATTAGTAGATCTAATGCAAATACCAATTTTGAAAGAGATGTGAAAATCAATGAGCACAATTGAGAATTTAATGAAAATCATATCTAAAAATCAAATCATATACAAAGACCTAATATAAAATATACAATGCATACAAAGGAGAACAAGACACCAAAATGAGCAATATAAAAAGCAGAGTGGGGCAAAGCGGTTGGTCACTTCTCCGTTTTAAAATTGCACATTCAAAAGGGAAATTCCCCATTAGGCTCAAGGAGAGACTTAAGTTTTGAATGAGACAATGATCCTTTAATAAATATGTAATTGATGAAAATAGAAATGACAGAAAAGATGCAATGTGGAAGATAAACTAGCCAAGTAGCTAAAAAATTAGAAATAACAAACTAATAAAAGTTGCCAGAAACCTATAATGTACAAAAAAGGGGTCTAGAAAGAAGAAATATCTTGTAGGTGAAATAGGAGCCCTATTTTCAGGGAACAAGGCATTTCAAACATCATTTCACTGGAAACAAGGCATTTGAGACATCCTATTCCATGTGTTCTCCTTAAATATTAAGTGATGCTCTAACAATTCCCAATCTTTTCAAATTACATCTGATAGCCCAATAACTTGTTCCTACACACAAAAAAATGGGGAAAAGGTTTTCTAAAGGGGTTTTCCCTGGTCAATCCCCTATTTAGGAATCAACATTAAAATTGCTTAAAGGAAAGTATGTAAAAAGGTATATATTTGATTCACCTTTCATAAACCCTCATGGATAGATGTAGAAATTTATCATAACCATGAGGATGCTTGAATGTTCTTGAAATCCAAACATTTTACCTTGGAATATAGAATGGAATAAAGGATTCCCTCATAAATACATGGATCTATGAATGTCCCTCCTAGATATTGAATGTAGATATGCTTGATAATCACTTGCAATGAAGGAGAATGGATGAATATGGAAAGAAGGATCTTCTCGCTTGATTGAGAATTTCACTACTTGAGAATCATGGGAGAGAAAAATTATTCAATTGGAGAAGATTTCATTGAATGAATTGGCTTGAATAATTGAATACTTAGAGAAACTAGATCTTGAATGCTTGTTTTTAAATCTTGAATCCAATTTCTTGAATACTTGATCTGGTAAATGGCTTATGAGAAAATGATTGAAAAATTGTAGATTATGAACATATATCAAAGTTAGGAGAGATGGGTTGTTTATATTCTCAATCCATCATTTCAAGATTCAAAAATAATCCAAGTTTACCGAAAATTCAAATTTACCACCAAAACCATGACATAGTGCTCCACACCAAATTTGCAAAACAAAAGTACGGGAATATGGTGTTTAAAATGCCTTCTTCATTTGAAAAGGTGTTTGAAACATAGTTTTCCTAGGATAATGGTCACAAATTTGAACTGGGTTTCAATATAGATGAAAAGATGTGGGAAGAAAAAGTTTCTAGGATCAAGCATAACAAACATTTGGATCTTCAAATCACCAAAATGGGGTATAATAGGCCCTAATAAAGCATCCAATTATGGGTGCTAATTTTTTAGGATAATAGATAAAGGTAATTGGACATGACAATAAAATCCTTATTAAAATGCTTCATGGATACCATGTTGTAAACTCTACATTAATGATACTTTATGGGAAATCTAAGGATCAATTTATAGCATCTTTGGAATTAGATATGGTTGTGACATGGTGAGTGGAAAAGGAAAATACATATGAATTGGGAGATTTATATGTACTTTCCTTGTGATGGTACTATATGTTGTGACGTTCACACAAATTTATTGGGTTGGAATTATACTCTATCAACATTTGAAGTAACTCTTAGTTATTCAATGTGTTATGAGCCTAATTGATGGAGGTGAGAAGAAGAGAATGGTTGAGGCCCTATGCAGAAGGATGGTAAAAAAATGCTTCTTGGGGGAAGTTAGTGATGTGTTAGAAAATATTAACCTTGTGGCCCAAACCATTTCCTATCCTCTGGACTTCTAGCTTACTTAGCGCAGAGGAAAATATATTGAGAAATTACTTAAACTAGTGTGGTTGAATGAGGCATGTAGGGAGTAAAGAAAGATGAATGTGGCAAGGAGATCCGTATTCCTCAATAAAGTGATCGAAATAAGAAATGACTGAGGACTTAGGTAAATTACCTAATGTTGGAAGGTTAATGATAGAGTTTTCAAATGCCATGAAGATGGAGTATTCAGTGAATGATTCTACTAGTAATGACTCAAAGGAGATTTTAGTGCCTCGTGTTGCTAGAGAAGAACACTATTCTTATGGACCCCTCTTCCTAGTGGTAGAAAATTCAATAGAAAGACCAAGGACATAGTAAGCCCCTATGCATAGGATGGTCTCCCTATGACATAGAAATTGGAGAGGACATATAATGTTTTAATATTTGATAGTTTTCTAGTATAGAGATCTCCTATTTTATTGTTGTATAGAGAATACAAATATATAATATAATGTGTATAGGTTTTTTTTATGCCCTGCATACCCATCCCTACATTTTCTAGGAAAAATGTTGGGTCCCCCTTTCTTCTTTTTGGCTCTTACCTTGTTTTCTTTTGTTTTCCCTCCCAGATTTTCTTCCACGAGGGTGTATTTCTTTTTATTTTGTCTTCTTATGTCTCTGGGACCTGGTCCCATAGTTTATTTGTCTCTTCTAGAGTCAGATTCCAGACTCTGGGGTTCTCTTCGATTATGTTTTTTTTCATGAAAAGATATAGTTGCATGGAATCCTCAGGCTTGGAGTCCATAGGTTTGCAAGGTCCTGGGTTTGTGGAAGGAACACAACACTTTTTTTACCCTAAGGGTATAAATAGGAGTTACCTATCGTAAGGCAAATTAAGGAGATTAAACAAGATTTTTCTCTCAATGTTTAGTGGAAATTTACCTGTGGTTTACAGTGTGTTCTCATGGTGGTTTTTAAGGTTATCTTGTTGTAGGATGTTTCAACATTCATCCTTCCCACATTTCTCATGTTCCAGGTAAGCCTTCGGCTTTCGCTCTTTGGGTCCAAGTTTTTCGGTTCTTGTTTGCCTTTTTGGGTTATGTTTTCTTTCTGTTTCTTGTTTGTTTCTAGTTTTGTTTTTGGTTTTCATTTTTTCTTTTGTTTTAAGTCACCTTGTTGGTGGGTTCGCACTAGCAGAGGGTTGTACACCCTCTGTACAGTTGTAGTTTAGGCTGGTTTCCTATGCGCTGTACATTTTTGTAGCTCTTTTGTATATTATGTAAATGTCTATAAACTATGCATACATGTTTCGGCCCTCAGCCCTCTATATTTTGCTATATTTTTGGTGTATATCCTTCTAGTATCATGTTGAGCTCACCACACCCCTATCCATATCTTCTTGAACTCAAGAGCTTTCCTTCTCAATAGAATACCTCCTAGTTTTGGCTCAGCTCCTTGCTGGTCTGAACCATGGTGGTTTTCTCTCTCCTTCGTTAAAGTAAACCTTAAATGATGAATTAATTTCCCATGCGTGCGTTCAAGTCCAGCCAAGTGGCTTCCACTTCACGTGCATTCAGAATTTTTTCATTGTTATTGCCATAACTTCTATTTACTGCATGACCATGTGACACCCACGTCAACCTAGTATAGCTCATCTTCCCACCATGTCACCCAACAGTTAGTTTTCCAGACTACGGGTCCTATGTCCTCATTCAGCCCCTATCCCACTTCCATCACATGCGTGGGAATCCCTCAGGTTCCAGATAATGATCAGGCCTCCTAAGTCTTCATTATATGTATATCTCTTCTAGGATTTAATAGAAACTAACTCTTTTAGGTGAAGACACTATATGATGGTAAGATCTCTGGATCTCAAAGTAATGTTTTGTCTTGTATAAATTGTGAAGTTCTTCTTTCCTTGCAGGTTGGCAGCATCGAATTCATTAATCATGTCGAAGGCATCTACATATTCTCCACTCAGGAGTCTAGAAATCCCCACCGTGGAATTCAATAGGGAAACCGTCAGGACTAAGATCGGGAAGGCCCTAGAAAAGATCCCACTAACCATGAAGTACTTAAGGGGAGACACTATCATCGGATTAAAGATTGATTCCAAGGTTCAGTTGATTACCGACACCAACATCAGAATATGTGCAGAAATGCAGGCCCTAGTAAAAATGTTGTATATCCAATGAACAACTAGAGACCCATTAGCCATCAATATTGGCCAATTCTAGGATTCTTAAATCTGCTTTCTTCCCGTGCTCCATGCAAGCTCTAGAACTTATTCTTACTCTGGCTGCACACTACAATTCATCTGTCCAAGCCATCATGCTTGTTGCCCTAGTCTCGACTGGATATCCAACCCCCATGGTGTCTTTGGATGCCACAACCTTTCAGGCAGGTCTAGGGATTCCCCAATTTGATGGAGTAGCTTTCATCACCTGGTCCTTGGCCTTGGGAGAATTTTTGGAAGTGGAACACATGGCCTGATAGTATCTGAACAACAATTAGCTTACCATGCCAAAGAAAGACTCCAAAATGATGAAGATGGAGATCCCTCAGATAGAATTCAAGGAAATTATATAGATGGGGATCATAACACTATGTAGGAAATTTGAATAGTCCCATGCCTGGGAATTCTTGCCATGGATGTACTACTTATTTCTCGGCATCTCTTCCAGCGAGCAATACTTTGATTGGGCCACCATCATCTCAAATCATGTGGACTCCCAGTTCCTCCAAGTCACCTGAACCTATAAATTTTACATGACATCCTATGTTATCAGGGCTCTAACTCAAGAATGCCCCATAACAAATGGGCTACTCACTATAGGTGCACTTGGGATCAGCCCGGGCCAGAGCGCTCCAAGGGATTATTTCCCACAAGTCCAATGGGAGGCTAGTTTCCTTATCTTCTGCTTAGTAAATGATCCCTTCATTTACTACAACCTCCTCACACCTACCTAGGACACCGGATACCACCTCTTTAAGGAGGCAATGGATTTGGTCAGAAGTTATGGCCACTATTACATTCACTTTCAAGAGCACACCTATATTCGGGTGATTGACTTCTCTGGGAAACTCTATTTATTGCCCAAGCATTGTGAGAACAAAATAATTCTTTTAGAATATTGATGGTAGATCCTGGTGCTGCACGCCCTCTTCATGATAAAGAAGGTAACAAATGTTCCATTCCCAATCACCTGTGGGAACTATTCTTGTAGTCTGGATGTAGTTAATGAGGTAGACAGCGAGCTTAAAAGTTTGGGCTTAACAAAATTCTATCTGGCTTGGAAGAGCTTTGATTCGCAAGGCAAAATAGCAATGACACTTCCCCAAGTATCAAAGCCCCATGTATTTCACATACAGGATTTTTCACAAGATTGGCAGGATGAATTTGAAGTCAAGAGCCGGCACTTTGTCAGAATGATAATGGGAATAATGGAGAGGCTGAAGCTTCAAAAGTTCCTAGATGACTTCTCTCACACCGGGTCCACTGTGGACCCATAATATAAAGAAAAGGGAGTAGAAAAAATGGCTCTGCCTCTAGTTGACTAGAATTCCCAGGAAGGTCCAACAATTGAGCACCTTACCCATGACGTGGTTGAACCTAGCCATGCATATTTCAGAAGGCATGCCCAAGAAGCTCACGTAAAGTTGGCCCGTTCGTGCGGGGCTCAACTTCTAGGGTCAGAACCTCCTCACAAGGTGAGGATAAAGGAAATAAGAAGGTGGGAATCCCTCTCCAAGTCCTGTCTGAGGCCCCCATAGGGGAGAAAATACAATAGAGGCTGGCAGTCTCCTAGCAAATGAAAGATAATTTAATCACACAGTTGGCCACTCTGGTACTTATGACTGGACTCGTCTTTCCTCCCTCTTCCCCTTCATTGGCAGCATTGATGGTCCAAGCTATGGGGACCACAATTGAGGAGGAGCATAAAGATATGATAGATGCGGGGGCCTCTTTAGTAACTAGGAGAAAGAAAAAGAAGACCAATCCTTAGCCAAAGGTGGAGCCTGAACTTGGGATATCTTCTGACTCCCTGGAATTGAATGCAAGACCTAAGGATATCCTAGAGACCTCCCCTCCACATAAATTTGATGACGTATTTGGGACTAATGAATTTGGGAATTTGCAGGGAGATATCACGAAGTCGATAGAAGAAATTGTTGTGCAGGAGGAAGATGTCCCGGAATAAGAAGTTGTCCAAGAGCAGGAAGTCGAGTAGAAGAAGAAAATGAATAGGAATAGGTAGAAATATCTAAAGTCCCAGAGATACATGTTACAAGGACCACAGAGAGCAGGCAAGAATAGGGCAAGCAGTTGGCATCAGTTGGGGAAACCGGACCCGCGGGATCAATCATAACCCCAACTGCCATATTACAAACGCCACCTCCAAGGGTAACATTTGGAAAGGTAATTACAGTGGCCCAAATGTTGAATCTTGGCCCAATACCTCCACCACCCCTAGAGAATATAGCAATTGAAGAAAACACTCTCGTAGAGGAAGTTGACAAAGAACAATAGCAAGGTGGGGAACATAACCCTGGAGAAACGGATGTTGATCCCAACGCTACTAAGAATGTGAACACCTGGGTAAAGGATACAAGTACCACCAAGGTCAATATTTTAAATGAGTATGAGGATACAAGGAAGGAGTCAGAAATAGCTCAGAATATCAGGGGGACAGAAAAAAACCCCGGAGGGGAACTACAAGAACAAATTTTGGCTGCAAGGCCACCCCTACCACCACAATGGTTGGTGGAGTCCTGGAAGAGGAAGGCCCCAGTAACACCCAAGGTCCATCTCTCCTTGGTGGAGATGATGACATAGGCACAGAATCTTCCCAAGGCCAAGAAGGCTTGGATAGTCCATATTCTTTAGACTAGGTCGGGCTGAGATACAGTTATGGTAATTGTAACACCTTCCCCAGATGCAGATGAAGCAACGATAAAGACCGATGAATACTCCATCACCAAATTATCACTGGGGAAGAGAGGGAAACAGGGTGAACTAGACCTATTGAAAGAAGTGGCCAAGGTTGTAGAGGCCTGCTATGAAAAAGAGGCCCATAGATTCTAGCGGAAATGGAAAAGAATGCAAACCTCATGGGGCTACTAAAAAATCTTGTGCAATCTATTACTGCCATTTCCTTGGAAGTCTCCACATTCGAGGCACCACTCTCTCAGGGTGACATAGATTCACTACAGGCTATGAAAAGAAAGGCCCAGGCAGTTGACAAATGGATTACCAAACAGGTGGGAAACGTCCAACATTTCTTAATATCCACATTCTCAGACTTATATGCAGTCAGAAATATCCTACACCAAGCCAAAACTAATTTCTCCATCTGGGAGGGAGATATTGAAAAGTATGAAGCATGGAAGGCTGATTTGGCAGAGCTCATTGGTATCGAAGAAGAAGTTGTCTTTGAGGCTGAAATTTTTGGAGCAGAGTCTTTTGACTTTGTCTGGACCTAGCACTCCATACTTGACCTCACATTGGAGGTAATCAATCAACTGGTAGGGGCCCTATGTGACAAAGTCCAAGAAGTTCAATATTATTTTAATTTGTATAAGTCATTCATTTTGAAGGTTTCTGAAGTTGATCCTTTTAGTACTGAAAAATGTACTCCAGAGGAATACGTCCTAGGAAAATTTTACAAGCTAATGAAATCTTGGTATCAATCCTTGGAGAGAATAGATAGAGAAAAAATGGCACAAATAACTCACATGGTGCTCCAAGGTCACAACATGGCAAAGATGAACACAGAGTTTAAAAAAAATGTTCCAGATCTGGGCAAGTAGGTGGAGGTGGCCAAGTTCCATTAGGCCGGCCTCAAGGATATTGATGAGGACAGAATCGCCCGGCTCCTAAAAAACTTCAATGATACTAAGGAACAATAAAATTCTTCTGGTTCTAGAGATGGTCACTAGAAGATGTACTTTGCTTTTACTCATTCTTTGGGAGCGAAAGCTTCCAGATCCCAGAGTTCCAAATCTGATAGTTTTGTATTTTATCAGCGACCAATGTCCCAATTTATGAAGCCGACCGATCACTTTCAAAGCAGTTAATAAGGATGTCAGAAGGTGGGTGACTCCAGCAAGGCACATTAGCTCAACAAGATGATCCAGATAGATGGTTTTCCCAAGGCACTGCTCTAAGTTAACACCTGGCACATCAGAGACAGGGAGCCACTTTTTCATTGATGAGGCATGTAGCCTCGATCCCTAGGTGATTAGATTTTTTCTTTTCTCCCTCTGGATCTCTTTGTGAAGCTGATTCTTCCAATCCTCCTTTCTTGTCTTATTCTTCTAACATGTCAAATTTTTTTCATCTCGAGGTCTTTGTAGCATGGTACAGGTAGTACCGGCCACCAGAAATTGTATTATTTTGGTTGAAGTGTAAATATGAGTTATGTTAGTTTTAGGGAAAGAGGTGTATAAATAATAATTCTGACCTCATTCCAAGGGTTAGAAAAATTGATGATTTTGCAGTCCATAGCTATAGCACTTTTAGTTTTTCAGTTCTTAGTTTCAGAGCTCAATTCTCCTTAGTTTTTAGAAGCTCTTAGTAGTTAGACGCTTCCTTGGAGCAGCCATTATTGTATGCACCAGTGCTTGCTAGAAACATGTTAATGAAGAAAGAAGGATTCTATCAATGATATTATAAGCATTTTGATCTCTGGATTATCATTCTTTTTGTGCTATATGTTTCTTATGTCCCTTTCTCTAATGTTTTAAGTAGATTAACAACCTTCTTTTCCCTCGCTATTGGATAAGTCTGAACTACTGGTTCTATTTTTATTCAGTATTTAGTATAGCATGGTTGATGTTTGGAATTTTTGGCATAAAATATACATAGATGGAATACTTCTAACCCTGACGTATCTTTTGAAGTTATTTGGTAACTAGCGAATGCTTTCAAGAAACCCCACTTACCTAAATCCCTGGAGTAGAGGATCCAAGATAACCAGCTATCCCCCTGAACAAAATAGTCACACTCCTAAATGAGCCCCTGCACTATCGAGACCCAACTCTCAGGTTCTTGAAGGCCTGGAGAATCTCATTCCTCAAAATAATCTTTACAGGCAAAGTTGGCCAGTACCCCGGTACCTGGTGACAACTTACATCTGTTGGCAGACCCAGTCATAAAGTCCCGTCAACAGAAAATGATGCTAGTAGGAGGGCATGAGATCATCCCCCTCTAAGGATTTAGATTTTACACCACTGGAAGGTTCCCCAAGCCTTAGTTTTAGTAAGTAGACCTTTAGTGGGATTGGATCATTTTCACTAGCCCGATTTGAAAGAATCCTTAGATCAGCCCCCAATCTTGGAAGGTTTGTTGAACTTGAGCCTCCCGCTCGAAAGAAGCAGACCCTGAAAGATAAGACAACTAACATTATTTAGGGATCAACTATGTATTAGAATACCCAGGTCTCCCATGCAACCTCGGGGATTAACATTAAGCCTCAACAAAATCTAGCACCCTCGATGGCTACTTACTTTGGCAACACTGGGTCCCTGATGAGAAATTTTCTGGGTGGAACCAATGATCTACATACAAACTCAGAAAAGATTTGCCCCCGATATGAGAACTTAGGCTCATAAACCATAGAAGATCATCTGTAGGCATACACAAATTCCATGAACCGACACTGGATCCAACATTAAGATCTTGTGACTTAGATCTTCCCCCTATCCCTGGGATAGAATGAGCTGAACTGGTACCTTAACTTGACTTCCAAGTCCATCAACAGTTGGCAGGATATGGAAGACACCTTTTTGGTAGCCTTTCATGTACACGTGGACCCAGCATTGTCCCATAGCTAGTTCATCTCCATTAGGAAGGAACCAAATGAGCCCCTTGCAGCATTCAATCATAGGTTCCAATACTCCTTGAAGCAATTCATGCATCCTTTCATCCCATCTACGGATGTAACAATCTAGACATACCAAAATGCAATGGACCCCTTTGTTTCCACTCTCATATGGAGAACCACCACACCTACTGACCGAGACACTCTGGCAAAGGTTTACAACCTATCCTTGGATTTTTCTTGCGGTCTTAACAAATCTTTGGATGGGATTGGGCAGAGCATGCCTTTCAACATGACACCTAGTGGAACTTCTTACACCAGGGGATATAACCCTAATCAATAAATGGGTGCCCCTGTGATGGCCATGAATCCCCCACCACCGCTGATAGACCAGCAGGCCCGGTACGTATATCCAATGCAAACATAGACAATAACAGGTATGGCATTTTTTCCCTGGAACCATCCATAGAAAATAAAACCACAAAAAAAACCTTCTGAAGTACCTTTCTTCCAGTTGTCTATGGCCAGAGGATTGCAGCCCTTGACTCCAATAAATGCTATGCCTTTTCCTGGGAACTAACAACAACTATCACATTATTACACAAACACACAGCTGTCCACTGAGGTCAAATCCCTCTAGCAACTATTTTCCTCACTGACTATGGACATGGAATAGCTGAAGGCAGGGTCACTTGCACCCCAAAACACCAATTCCCAGAGAGGGAATATTTTCTCCGGCCAACAAAATAACAATGTCGGAGGGAGGAATTACAATAATGGGCCTCGGCCTAACTAACAACAATGGAACAACAATGCTAACACTAGAGGACCTCCTCCGAACCAAAACACCAGTCAAGGTAGTGCTAAACCTTCCCATTTCACGCTAGTCATAGAACTCCAGCCCCTAACCAACTGGTGCATATTGCACAACACAGGCTCTCATTTTGAGGTGAACTGTGCCACGCTGAAGAAGGTCATCATGATCTCCCAGTTGGACAGGAAACAAATCATTAATCCTACTCCCCCAAAACCCCCCATTCAAGAGCCCACTCATGGTGCCTTCACCTATGAGACCATCTTCTTTGGAGAAGATAAAGGAGATGAAGAAGAACCCAAATTACAGGGGTTCATTAATGAATCTATTCCAGCCTTTGAGGCTAATTCCTACATCAACCCATAGACTCCTTACAACACTCAGAGTTAGGCTGGTAAAGGGCCCGTTTATACACCTACGCCTCCCAAAGACACCCCTCACTGGCACAACATGACTGATCAATCCGTCCTTCTCAAAGGCCCTGGGTCTAATCAAGCTAAGGACCCAGCCGAGGGGATCCACCAATTCCTGGGGGGAAGGTTTGGCATCACAAAGGCGTTAGATCAAACTACTACCTCCATGACCTTGATGGAGGTTTTTCTGAACTATCATGAGTAGAAGAAGTCTCTTCTAAGACTCTTGGGAAACCTGGAAACTGTTAGTCGCCCACCCAAGACTATCACCTTTGATGAGGCCAATGCGGCTATCTTCTAGGGAAATACTGAGGATCCTCCCTTCCTACAAGGCTTAAACATACAAGGGAAGAACCATTACAATTTCTTTGTAGATTTCAGAGCTTTGGGTAATGTCATGCCCTTATCCATATGTCAGAGGCTTAGACTTTATCCTACTCCATCCAACGGTGCAGTAGTCCAACTAGACAAAACTATTGTAAAATTGTAGGTCAGCTAAAGAACCTCCGAATTTAGCTCATCCAAGACCCTAGGATAGCAAGATTAATTGACATCCAAGTGCTGGACATCCCAGAGACCTTTGGTATGTTACTAATTTGCAGTTGGTCTAAGTCTCTTAATGGGTATTTCTCTATTGACTTTTCCCACTTCTGGCTCCCCTGGGAATGAGAATCTAACCAGATCTTGGTTGAAAGTGAAACCAGGATGAAACAAGTCCTCATCAAAGTCAGGAGGGTAAACAAATTCCTCTCCTTTGAGACTTCCCCCGGGGTGTACTGACTCCTATAAATCCTAACCTTTGATTTCACCCCCGAGGAAGATCCCATAGTTTCCTAGATAACCCAAGACCTAGACAAAAAACTAAGGGGTGAAATTAACTCGCAAGGTATGGCAGCAAACCCCACTACACTCCTATCTGGCACTTGGTGTCAGGTGTACAATCAAAAACATTCAAAACTAGAGTGTGAGCCTTACCTTTCCGTTGCTACCTGACACATCAATGCCCTCCGAGAGAAGGAACACTTTTTGGGTATGCCTCGATCCAACAATCATTTCAGTAGTATACCCGTGATGATTCCAGTCCAAGAATCCCAGCCAGAGGCTTCCCTAGAGAAGAACCCCACCCACGTTCCAGTAGAGCTGGTGGAAACCCCTCCCAACCATCCCAAAAATAATCCAAATACCACTTCATCTTCCAAGCCCCAGACAACAGAACAGTGATTTGTGGACCCTAAATTTTGACGGGTCTCGGTCCAAACAAGGTTGTGGAGCTAGAGTGGAATTGATCAACCCATGGGGAAAATCCTTCCTTGCATCTTACAGGTTGTAGTTCAACTACATGAAGAATTTTATGAAGTATGATGCCTTTGTCCTTGGACTCCTATTTGCACTAAGAATGGTAATCACTTGCCTTCAGGCACTGGGTGATTCAGAGTTGATCATTAAGTAGGTCTGGAGCCAATACACTTGTCATAACAAAAGGTTGGCCACATACAACAACTAGGCATGGAGCCTCATCAAATATTTTGATGCCTTTGGCATTTAACTTATTCCCTGAAAAATAAACTACATTCCAGATGCCCTTTCTATTTCTGCCAGCACACTCGAGCCTATGGTTGGCTCCTGACTCTGGAAATTTTTTGTTGAGATGATCCCCACCCCATCCATTCCTGATAATGTCACCCATTTTCATGTTTTTGAAGATGGTCATCACATCCTAGCCTTTTGGCTAATGTTGGCATTTTTGAAGATTAGATAGTAGAAGAAAGAGATCATGATGATACTAGACAAGGTGATGAAGACGACGGGATCATGGACCTACCAACCAACACCATCCCTAAGGGGATGGTTGCACTTGAATGAATCTTCAAATCAGACCCTCGAGGCTGGGAGAAGATAACATCCTCCTCTAAGGGAGGAAAATCTGAGAAAATCAACATCGGTCAGTGTGGTTAAGAGAAAATGATACACATTGGCACCACCTACTCCCCAGTGGAGAAGGAGAAGATTCTCGTTGTTCTCTAAGAATAAATTGATGTAATTGCACGGGGGTATGAAGACCTCAAAACTTATGATACCTCTATCATGACTCATACAATCCCACTCAAACCAGATGCTAAGCCCTTCCGATAAAAGAAAATACTGGTCAACCCACTGATCGAGCCTCTAATTCATCAAGAGGTTCAAAAATTGCTATCAGTCCATATCCTCTTTCCAATCTGGCATACTACATGGGTTGCCAACCTTGTCCCTGTAACGAAGAAAAGTTGTGACGTCCACCTTTGCATGGATTTTCATAATTTAAACAAGGCCTCCAAGAAAGATAATCACCCTCTCCCCTCATTAGATGAGGTGTTGCAAATCGTGAATGTCTCACAAATGATGTCTTTCCTGGATGGGTACTCCAGGTATAACCAAGTCATGGTTAAGTACAAAGATAGAGATAAAATGACATTTACCACCAAGTGGGAACATTTGCATACTGGAGAATGTCATTTGGCCTGATCAAAGCAGGGGCCATTGAAATCAACACAAAAGGCTATGAACATTGCATTCAAAGGCCTAGTGAACCAGTGCATAATCATCTACATGGATATTTGACCGTCTTTTACCGGGATAGGCGTGATCATTCCGCTCACCTCACCCAAATTTGTGAGAGGTGTTGCCGATACAGAATATCCATCAACCCTAAGAAATTTATATTCAGGGTCACTAAAGGAAAGTTGCTCGGGCATATTGTCTCTGGGAAGGGTATATCCATTGACCCTAAGAGAGTTGAAGCACTGCTAAACTTATAGATGCCCAGTAGCAAGAAGGAAATGAGATCTTTCTTTGGGAAGATCAATTTCGTCTGACAGTTCATCATTGGATTCACCGAGATGGTGAAGCCACTCAATGAAATAATGAAGAAAGATACTAAGATTGAGTGGAGTCCTGAGGCAAATTGGGCGTTCGCCCAAATTAAACAAACAATTATGGAGGCACCAACCTTGGCTAGTCTGGACTATTCCCTCCATTTTCACATATACTCCTTCACCTCACCAAATTCTACCATGGTGGTATTGACCTAGAAGGTCGAGGGGGAAGAGCAACCAATAGTTTTCATGAGCTCCCCCTTCAAGAACGTGAAAGTCTTGTATTCGCCATTGGAAAAGTAGGCCTTTACTCTTGTCCATGCCGTGAATAAATTCTGGCACTAAATTCTCCAGAGAAAAGTACACGCCATCATCCCAGACCAGGTTGTTAAGTCTCTATTGATGCAGAGTGAACTAGGTGAAAGATGGGGGAAATGGATGGCCATCCTCTAAGAGTATGATTTGGAAATGTAACCCATGAAGATAGTTCGAGGCCAGGGACTATGTAGAGTGATGGTAGAAGAGACTCCCAGCATCGAATGCCAGACATACACAGTGGAGTCCATCACTCAAGATCCATGGTATACTGATCTAGTATATTATTGTCGAATAATAGATTCCCAGAGGGGCTACCCCCAAACAAATGTCATTCCCTGCAGCTGAAAGGTGCACACTTCATGATAAAAAAAATGGCACACTTTTCTGAAGGAATTATGAAGGGGTATATCTCTGGTGCATAGATAGGGACCAGGCTACGAAAATGATTGAATAATTTCATAGGCAATTTGGAACTGGGCATAGCTTAGGTGATGCCACTGCCCATCAGATCCTCTGGGCTAGGTATTGTTGGCCCTATATCTTCAAGGATGTTTACACCCACGTTAGGAGATGCCACACTTGCCAAATCCCGACACATCATGAGATGAACCTGACCATGCCTTTGGAGCTAGTCTTTGAAGCTATACCCTTCACCCAATAGGCATTTGACTTCATCAAGGAGATTGACCCTAACTTGTCTACCAACCATTGGTACATTATAATTTCTACCAATTATTGCACTCGGTGGTTTGAAGCAATCCCTTGTAAAAACAACATAGCAGATGTAGTCATAAAATTCCTGGAGGAAAACATTGTCACAAGATTTGGAATGCCCTTTTCTATAGTTTGTGACAATGGTCTGGCATTTTCTTCCACACAATTACTTGAATGGACCTACGATAGAAAGATCACTCTGAATTTTTTAAGAAACTATTACCCCTAGGGGAATGGTGTTGCTGAATCAACCAAAAAAAATCTAATTGAAGTGATCAAACATCTATTAGAACAGAACCCCTAGGACTGGCATCAAAAGCTAAGATTTTCCCTCTAGGAAAATTGTATCTGAATTAAGACAACCCTAGGGACATCGCTATTCCATCTGGTTTACGGCCAGAATCTAGTATTCCCTATTAACTTATAGATCCCAGTTTTACAATTCATGCAGGAATTTAGCAATCAGGATGGTATCGTGGAGGTTTGGCTCCTAAATTTGGTGCGGATGGAAGAAAAAAGAGACGCAACCCTTGAAAATTTAATGCATCACCAAGTAGTGGTAAAATGATGGTTTGACATAAGACCCCAATAAAAGGCCTTTCAAATTTCAAACGTGGTCCTCTTGTGGGGCAAGGCCCACGAAAAGAAGGGAAAACACACTAAATTCCAGTTGCTCTGGCTTGGACCATATTTAATATCTGAGATCTATGGGGAAAACACTTATCACCTCAACACCATGACCAAAGAAGCCATCCCATTACCTGTCAATGGACAGTTTCTCAAGCATTATTTTGGGTAAGTTATGTAATAAGTTTGTCTAGAGTTGTATTCTATGTAAAGTTCTCACTTGTAAATATCTTTCCTAGTGCTCCGTTTGGGGTACCGTGTCCTTGTAAATAGCATGTCAGACATCCTCTAGGACCACTTTCTTTTTTGTTTGTTTTCTCTTTCTTTTTTTTTTGTTTTTCTTGGGTTCCCAGTGTTTGGCCCTCTCCTTTGTAGACCGGTATGCTTTGCATGACATCTAGTCTCTAGAACGGTACCTTTTACATTTTGACAAATTTGAAATCTCTGGTTAGCATCGTGGAATTGGTCCACACTCCAGAGTTATTTTGTAAGTATGATAAAATGTTATGGGTATTCTTCATCTGATTCACATATCGACAGTCAGAAAATCATTTAAATTAAAACCAAAAGAAATAAGTAATTAGACACACTGAAGGCAGATCGGCTGCACTGGTTTGTTGACCAAGTCTGAAAATCATTAAAATATTCTGGGTCTAGAATTTTATTTCCTATTTTTCAAATTAAAGTGGGTGGAAAGGTGAAAGAAGTACTGCCATTGAAATTAGCTAAGCTCAAGGTTAATGGTGAAAGAATTACCGCCTTCCCACCCAGAAAAGAAAGGGAAAATAATGAACTGAAGAATGGAGAAATTCTGGTATCCGGGGGAAATGGGAGAGATATCAAAATTTTGGTTTGACTTACTTAGCGCCTCTTCTCTGATACTCCCAGAGGTCATTGGCTTGGTGTTCTTTCAAATCACACACTTCACAACTTAAGAAAGACTAAAGGATTGAATCATTGATGGGCTGGATTTTCTCAGACACCTTGCACTTTGCAAACAGAATGCTCCAAGTAAAGATTTATTCTGATTTTGCTAACCATTGATTTTGAAGTTCTCGAAAGCACTGAGACATCCATCCCAGATAGTAACCATTTTTTATGTCCTGTATACCTGTCCCTATACTTTGTAGGCAAAATGTTGGGTCCCCCTTTCTGCTTTTTGGCTCTTGCCTTGTTTTCTTTTGTTTTCTTTGTTTTCCCTCCAGGATTTTCTTTCGCAAGGTTTTCTTTCTTTTTTTTTTTGCCTTCTTGTGTCTCTAGGACCCGGTCCCAGAGTTTGTTTGACTCTTCTAGAGCCAAATTCTGGACTCTGGGATTCTCTGCCATTACGACTTCTTTTGTGAAAAGATATAGTTGCATGGAATCCCCAAGCCTGGAGTCTGGAGGTTTGCAAGGTCTGGGGTTTATAGAAGGAACACAACAATTTTTTAACCCTAAGGGTATAAATAGGAGTTACCTGTCACTTTCACATTTATTGTGATCAAACACTTAGAGCATTCAAAGTGATTAAGGGGAATTAAGGTGATTAAACAAACTTGTGCTCTTGGTGCTTAGTGGAAATTTACCAGTGGTTTACAGTGCATGCTCGTGGTGATTTTGAAGGTTAGCTTGTTGCAAGATGTTTTAGCATTTTTACTTCCCACATTTATTGCATTCCAGGTAAGCCTTCGGGTTCCGCTCTCTGGGTCCTGGTTTTTTAATTCTTGTTTGCCTTTTTGGGTTTTGTTTTCTGTATGTTTCTTGTTTTTTTCTGGTTTTGTTTGTGGTTTTCATTTTTAGTTTTGTTTTGGGTTGCCTCCCATTGCTGGGTTGGCACTAGCAAAGGGTTGTCTGCCCTATGTAGTTGTAGTTTAGGCTGGTTTCCTGTGCGCTGTACATTTTTGTAGTTCTTTTATATATTATGTAAATGTCTATAAACTGTGTATATATGTTTCGGCCCCCAGCCTGTTATGCCCCGCATCCCCGTCCCTACATTTTGTGTGCAAAATTTTGGGTCCCCCTTTTTCTTTTTTCTTTTCTTTTTGCTGTGGCTTTGCCTTGTCTTTCTTTTCCTTTTTGTTTTCTTTCTCCGGGGTTTTCTTCCCCGGTGTGTTGTTTTCTTGGTTTGGTTTCCCCCTTCGAGATCCCGGATCCCAGAGGTTGTCTTTTGTCGGAAGCTGGATTCCAGACTCTGAGATTCTTTTCTATGATGTTCTTAAGTCTTAAGAATATCATCGTAAGGAATCCCTGGGCGCGGAGTCCGGAGGGTTGCACCTGACCTAAAATCTCCCGAAGGAGGAGGATTACTTTTCACCGCGGGTATAAATAGACTTACCTATCATTTTCACACTTATCGCGATTAAAACCTTTGAGCACTTAGAGTGAAATAGAGCATTTTTGAAGTGATTAGCAGAGCATTTACAGAGAATTTGTGATAATCAAAGCTTAATACCTTTTGTTGTTCTCAAACGTACGCAAGTGCTTCACGATGGTGATCTATGCAGCTTAACAACTCAAGTTATTGCAGGGTTCTTTCGGTAATCCCTCCTTTCCTCTACCTTCTGTGTTTTCAGGTTGGTGTTTCACCTTTCCTCCTCTCTGTTTTGCTTCCGTTTTCTGGTTTTTCCTTGGGTTTGCTCAGTTTTGTTTGTTTCATTTTGCTTTTTTTCTCTGTCGCGTTCTGTTCTTTTGGTTTCTGGTTTTGCCACCCGTTGGTGGGTCGGCTCTGCCAGGAGGTTGTCTTCCTTCCGTGCAGAGGTTTTTTGTCTGTAGGGTCTGTAAATAGCATGTAAATGATGTAAATGGCTGTATATGTTTGTTTCTACCTTGTCTAGTTTTTCTCGCGGGAGTCATTCCGTGTGTATATTCATGCATATATGTGTATATCTGTAAGTAACCCATGTGTATCTCCTCCTTTCCATGTATATACCCCTCGGCTCTATGTATATCCTTCCAGGTGGCTTGACAAGCTGGTCGAGTCGCCTTTACTTCTGGTTTTTTTCCTCCAAGCTTGCTTTGAGACAGAAAACCACCTGTTTGAAACTCGGCTCTTGGCCAGTTTCAAACAGGCAATTTTCTCTCTCCTCCATCAAGGCTGTCAGAGCCTCATTTATTTCCCATGCGTGCAATTACTTCTAGCCAAGTGGCTTTCCCTTTTCGCGCGTTTGAACAGTTGGCTCCACCGTCATCGCCATCACATCCATTCAATGCTAACGCACGTGGCATCCACGTGGACTTGCCTTCACATTCTTCTTCACTAACGGTCATTTCTCCGGGCTTCGGGCATCTTTTTACCACCACACGTCCGTTGCCCTTACCAAGTGTGATAAAATCCCCGGACCCGAACGTGTAATAAAGATTCCTAAGTTCATGATGTGTTTTGCTTTTCGAGTATCTTTGTATAACACTAACTTTTTAGGAAAGGAAAACATCATGATGGTAAGATTTCTCAGACCCCGAAATAACTGTTTTAATTCTGATAAGTATGTTCTGACGGTCGCTTTGTCTCGCAGGACCGGACTTCATCCTCCAAACATGTCTGAGGCATCCGCATCATCTCCTCCCGGAAGTCTAGAGTTACCAACCACAACAGAGACCAGGGCAGCAACAAAATCAAAAATAGAGAAGGCCCTGGCAAAGCTACCCCTCACCATGAAGTTTGTGCAGGATGATGAGATTGTGGGCTCAAAGATTGAGTCCAAGGTAAAACTGATGACCGACGCCAGTGTCGGGACCTGGGCAGAAATGCAGGCCCTGGTAAAGATAATGCACATCCAGCGACAGGCTGGAGACAAACTTGCAACCAATGTCGGAGGTTCCAGAATCCTCCTGGAAGCTTACTTCCCATGCTCCATGTAGTCTCCAGAGCTTGTCTTAGCATTGGCGGCCAATTACAACTCTTCTATCTGGGCCATTATGTTAGCAGCTACAGAACCTATGGGATTTCCCACTCCACTAGTGTCCCTCGACACAGTCACTTTTCAAGCAGGCCTGGGTATCCCGCAATTTGATAGGGCCTCGGTGGTTACAAGGACCGAAGCCTTGAAACAATTCAATCAACTGGAGGATGCTGCCCGGGTGTACATGAACACCAACTGGCTCAAGGTCCCAAAGAGGGACCCAAAGAGAATGAAGATAGATATCCCCCGCTCTGATAGCATTGGCCTGATTATTTGGGCAACCCTCTCCCTAGGAATTTGCAAAATAGATGTACTATTTCCTACTGGGCATCTCCACTAAGGGAGAATTCTTTGACTGGGCGACAATAATTTCCAATCATGTCGACTCCCAGTTCCTATAATTAAACCAAAAGAAGAAGTTCTACATGACTTCTTATGTTTTCTGGGCTTTGGCCCAACAGAGGCCCCACTCCAATGGCCTGCTTACAGATGGCGTTCTCAGGCTTGGCCCGGGACAAAAAGCACCGTGGGACCATTTCCCACAAATTCAATGGGAGGCCAGCTTCCCTAGTTACTACCGAGTAAACAATTCCTTTGTTTACTACCATCTACTCACGCCCACCCGGGATGTCGGATACCGCCTCTCCACTGAGGTGATAAAGTTAGTTAGTAGTTATGGGCACTACTACATTCAATTCCAACAACATACATACATTAGGGTCGCCGACTTCTCCGGGAAACCCTACTTGTTGCCCAAGCATTGTAGGGACAAGATCGTGCTGCTGGAATATTGCCGGTAGATGATGGAGCTACATACCTTCTTGGCCCACAAGAAGGTCCCCAACGTCTCATTCCCAATCTCCTGTGGGAACTACACCTGTAGTCTGGCCGCCGCGAAGGAGGCAGACAATGAGCTGAAATGTTATAACTTGCAGGAATTCTATCTAGCATGGAAAAATTTTGATCCGCATGGCAGAATTGCAATGACACTGCCCCGGGCTTCAGAGCCCCACCACGTACACATGGAAGACTTCTGGGCCGATCGACAGGATGACATGGATGTGCGTAGCCAGCACTATGATAGAATGACAGCCAAAATGATGCAAGGGCTAAAGCTCCGGAGGTTCCCGGCGGGTTTCTCAGACGACGCCCCCACCATAGATCCCCAGTACAAAGAAAAGGGGATTGACAAAATGGCATTGCTGGCAATGAATTGGGCCATCCAGGAGGAGCACATGATTGAGGACTTCACTCGGGAAGTAGTCGAGTGAAGTCATGCCTATTTTAAAAGGGTGTGCCCCGGGAGTATGCACCTAGCCTCCCGACTGGTACCAAAACCAACACTGCAGCCGGCACCAAAGTTTACTCTGGGGGCCGGGACTTCTACACAAGGCGCAGATAAAGGGAAAGGGATTGCTATAACACCCTCCATGCAGGAAGTCCCCATTCAGGAATAGATTAAGCAATCTATGGTAGCCTCCCAGCAAATGAGGGAGCAGTTAATAACGAGGCTTCCCACTCCCCCGCTAATGGCCGGACCTATTCATCCCCCTTCCTCCCCATCACTGGCAGCCTTGATGGTGAAGGCAACTGGGGTAGATCCCATGGAAGCGGCAGAAATTGCCGATGCGGGGCCACCCTTAATCACCTGGAGGAAGAGAAAGCATATTGCATAGCCAAAGGCGGAGCCAGCGCCAAAGGAATCCCTCCCAAAAGAAGTGGAAATCCTTTCTTCTAGTTCCCCGAAACTTGAGAAAGAAGCAGAGCAGGCGGACATCCCAGCCAGTCCCCCTCCGAAAGAAGAATTTGACTTATTTGTAGCCGATGAGTTTGGAAATCTGCAAGGGGGCGAAACATAGGCAGAGAAGGAAGTCCCAAAAAAAGAACAAGGGGTTGTGCACTAAGAAGGCTTGGAAAAAGAAGCTGCAGAACAAGAAGAGCAGCAGACAGAAGAAAAGAGGCCAGAACCGAAGATTGTTTCTGGGGCCCAAATAGAGCAAGGTCCAGGAGTGGACCAACAACCACCAAGTGAATAGATGGCATCTGCTGGGGAACCTGGACCTGTACCTTCAGGATCAATCGTAACCCCAGCCACTACATTCTGAAGGCCACTCCCGGGGGCAACCTTCGGGCAGGTAATCACAGCGGCCCAAACTTTAAATCTTGGCCCGATACCTCCCCTACTGCCAATAGATGAAGAAGAAGAGTAGTATGAAGAAGAAATTCTTGAGGAAGCCAACCAGGGTCCAGACACACCAATTGACATCTGGGACCAGGCTGAGAAGATAGAAATTGAAAAGGAGATTGCTGCAAAAGAAGTACCGGCAGGGAGAGGAACAGAGGAAGTGTATGTTGAAAAGGAGCAGTCACCACTGGACACCGGGAGAGAATCTGAAGAACAAACTCTGGCAGGAAGGCCACCTCTCCCACCTCCATGGCTGACAGAAAATAGAAAAAGAAAAGCCCAATCCGCTCTGACAGTCCCTCTCTCCCTGGCCGAAA
>MU223052.1:717304-743889 GCA_018584345.1 Thuja plicata | reverse complement strand
GAGAAGCAATTGCAGAAGTAGCAATGCCTCCCCCAGACGCTAATGAAGCGACCACAGATCCTGCAGATTACAATATCGCAGAGGTATCCTTGGGAAAAAGAGGAAAGCAGGGCGAAGTGGACCTGCTAAAGGAGGAAGCAAGGGCAGTGGAGGCCCGATATGAAAAAGAGGCCCAAAGGCTCAAGGAAGAAAAAGAGAAGAATGCAAACCTTATGGGGTTGCTTACTGAGCTAGCCAGACCCATCAACGCTGCCCCTCCACAGACCTCCACAGAAGAAGAATTACCGCAGAGCGACATAGACTCCCTGCGAGTAATGAAAAAGAAGGCCCAAGCAGCAGACGAATGGGTCGCCCTACAGATAGGAAACACCCAGCGTTTCCTAGCGTCCACTCTCCCAGATTTATATACGGCCCGGAAGGTTATTCACCAGGCAGAAGCACTGATTGATCAATGGGAGAGTGACGCTGAGAATTACCAGGCGTGGAAGGTAGAACTCAAAGAGCTCCTCACCCTGGGGGAAGACATAATTTCTAAATCCAGAATTCTTGGTGAGGAATCATATGATTTTGTAAGGGCTCAGCACTCCAGACTGGACCTCACATTGGAGGTAACCAAGAAACTGGTAGAGTCCTTACAGGAAAAGGTAAACACAGTAAATTATTCTTCTAATTTATATAAGTCATTTGTAATAAAAGCTTCCAGGGTTGATCCCCTTAGTACAGATACTTATACCCTAGAGGAGTCAGTTTTGGGTAATTTTGATGAAATGATGGCATCTCGGTATCAATCCCTGGAGGGGGTAGATGGGGCCCAAATGACAAAACTTACCGAAATGGTGCTTAAAGGCCACGATGCCGCAAGGATGGTAGATGAGTTCAGAAATAATGTTCCAGAATTGGGGGAACTAGTTGATGTGGCCAGACACAGAAGGGCCAGCCTAAGAAAGATTGACGAGGATGGCATTTTCCACCTCCTTCAGGCCTTCAATGATAATAAGCAGCCTTGAGAATTCTCCGGGAACCGGGGAAACTTGAGTATTAAGTATTCTTCATTCTTTTTGGGGATGCAAGTTCCTAGATCCCGAAGTCCCGGATCCAAAAATTTTGTATTCTTTAAAGTGATCTGTGTCCCAGTCCCCGAGGCTGACTGGTCACTTTCAGAGGTGGTTAATAAAGACTGTCAGAAAGTAGTTGGCCACATCAAGAGGCATTGGCTCGACAGTTGGTTTCTGACGGAGTGGTCTTCTCGAGGTACCATTAAAAGATACACCTGGCACATTGGAGATAGGGTGCCGCATTTCCCATTTATGTGGCATCTAGCCTCGATCCCCGGGGGACCTACTTTCTACTTTCTCTTCTCTGGCCCTCTTACCGACACCGATTATTTCAATGTATATTCTTGTCTTCTTCTTCTGACATGGCAGACCTATTCCGTCTCTAGGTCTTTTGTAGGGTGGCGCAGGTAGTACCAGCCCCCATATATTGTATTTTATTAAAGCACAGTGAAATAGGGTTAGGGTTAGAGAGTTGTATAAATAGGCAAATCGACCCATTTCTAAGGGTCGGCAAAATTGATGATTTTGTTGTCCATAAGAAATAGAAAAGTGATTTCTGGTTCTAGTTGTAGAGCTCAATGCTCCGTTGTTCTGTTCTTGGTAGTCAGATGCTCCCCTGGAGCTACCATTGTATCACGCACCAGTGCTTGCTGGACTAAATATTAATGAAGAAGGAAGGATTCTTGGCAATGATGTTGTTAGCGTCCCTGCTTCTGAGTTAAATGGTATTTCATATTTTAATGTTCAGTATGTCCTTCACTCTGATATGTTAAAGTAGATTAATGACCTCTTTATTTCCGCTACTGATAAAATGCTAACTGATGGTTGTGTATTTCTTCAGTATTTAGTGTAGTCTTTCAGAGTATTGTTGATGTTTCAGACGTTTCAGTATGACTGTAGTTAGATAAATGTTTCTAACCCTGCAGGATCTTTTTCATTTTATTTTCTAAGTGTAGAATGATCTGGGAAACCCTTACTGTTCTGAATCTCCGGAAGAATGAGTTGAAGTAACTAGCTATCCCCCTTGAAAATAGTCACCTCTCCCAACCGAGCCCCGCACCTTCGTGACCCAACACCCATAGGCTTGAAGGCCCAAAGGATTTGTTTCCCCCGGAAAACCTTTATAGGCGAAGTTGGCCGATTTCCCCAGAACCCGGGACTATTGGCGGACCCGGTCAGCAAAACTCCGTCAATAGAAACTGGCACTAGAAGGAGGGCATGAACTCATCCCCCTCCCAAGATTCTAATTTTACACCTCCTGAGGGTTCCCCGAGTTGTAGTTTTAGGAGACAAGCCTTTAGTGGGATTGGGTCCTTTTCCCCTGCTAAATTTGAAAGAGTCATTAGATCTTCCCTAAATCTTAGAAGGTTTCTCAAACTTGAGCCTCCTGCTCCAAAGAAGTGGACATCGAAAGTCCTACCAGCCACTGTTGTCTGGGGACCTACCATAGCTCTGAATACCCAAACTCCCCAGACAGTCCCAGGAACCAGTACCCAAACTACCCAACATATAGTTCCCCCAATGGCTGCATATTTTAGAAACACTGGGTCCCCGATGGGCACTTTTTCGGGCGCAATCAACGACTTACCCTCCCACTCGGAGAAGATCTTCCCACGATATGAGCACTTAGGCTCACAAATCGTAGAGGAACATTTACAGGAATTCAAAGATGCCATGAATCGACACTGGATCCAACATGAGGATGTTGTGACCCGCATGTTTCCCCTATCCTTAGGACAAAGCAAGTTGAACTGGTACCTGAACTTGCTTGCCAACTCCATCAACACTTGGCAGGATATGGAGGATGCCTTCTTGGATGCCTTTCGCATGCACATAGACCCAGCCTTGTCCCATAGCTAGTTCATCTCCATCAGGAAGGAACCTAATGAACCTCTTGCAGCATTCAACCATAGGTTCCAACGTGCCCTGAAGCGGTGCATAGGCCCTTTTGTCCCATCTCCAGATGTAACCATACAGACATATCTCAACACAATGGACCCTTTCGTTGCCACCCTCCTTTGGAGAAGAACTGCCCCAGGCGACCGAGATACCTTAGAAAAAGTCTATAACCTAGCCCTAGAGTTGTCCCGCGGTCTCAATAAATCCCCGGGCGGGGTTGGACAGAACACACCCTATAACACGATCCCCAACAGAACTACATATGCCGGCAGATACAATCTCAATGTGGCAATAGGTGCCCCCTCGATGGCAGCGAATCCCCCGCCACCTTTGATAGACCAACAGGCACAATATGTTTACCCCTCCCAGACCCAGATCACACCGGGTCTGGAATTCTTCCCTTGGAATCAGCTGCAAAAGACACAAAAAACTCATACACAACCATCCAGAGTGCCGTTCTTCCAATCATCCACGGCTGGAGGATTTCCGCCCTCAACTCCGGCTAATCCTGCTGCCTTCCTGGGAAGCCAACAACAGCCACAACTGTCCCATTGTGACATTAAGACTTAGTTGACCGCCGAGGTTGAATCTCTCCGACGAATGCTATCCACTTTGACTATGGACATGGGTCAACTAAAGGCGGGGTCTTACGCGCCCTAGACCTCAAATTCCCAGAGAGGGAATATCTTCTCCGGCCAGCAAAACAACAACACTGGGGGAAGAAATTTCAACAAAAGGCCTAGGCCCAACCAATAATAATGGAATAATAACGCTAACACCAGAGGCCTGCCTCTGAACCAAAATAATAACCAAAATGGTGCTGGACCATCCCATTTTACACCAGTCATAGACTTCCAGCCCATGACTAATTGGTGTTGGCTGCACGATACAGGTTCACACAATAAAGTGAATCGTGCCACTTTGGAGAAAGTCATAATGATCTCCCAGCTAGACAGGCAACAATCGCACGATACCACTCCCCCGGAGCCCCCTGTCCAAGAGCAAACCCATAGTGCCTTCACCTATGATACCATCTTCTTCAGAACTTTCAGGGAAGATGAAGCAGAATCTGAACTACAGGGGTTCTTTGATGAATCCATTCCGCCCTTTGAGGCCAACATGTTTACTAACCCACGGGCTCCATACAATACCTAGAGTCAGGTTGGTAAAGGACCAGCTTACACGCCTATACCTCCTGCCAAAGATACTCCTCCTCCCCGGAGTAATGCAACTGATCGACCCGTCCCTCCAAAAGGTCCTAGCCCTAACCAAGCAAAAGATCTCACAGAGGAAAATCACCAATTCCTGGGGGGAAGATTCGACATCACGAAGGCGTTAGAGAAGACCACCACCTCCATGACCTTGATGGAGTTTTTGCTAAATTGTCCTGAGCAGAAGAAGTCTCTTCTGAAGCTCTTAGGAAACCTAGAGACTATTAGCCGCCCGCCCAAGACCGTCTCATTCAAAGATTCTAACGCGGCTGTCTTCTGGGGAAATAATGAGGATCCTCCCTTCCTACTAGGTCTGAACATTTACGAAAAAAATATACACAACTGCTTAGTAGATTCCAGAGCTTTGGGTAACATCATGCCCTTGTCCATTTGTCAGAAGCTCAGACTCCACCCCACCCCATCTAATGGCGCAGTGATCCAACTAAATAAGACTGCTGTCAAAATGGTGGGGGAATTGAAGAACGTCCGGATACACATTATCCAGGACCCCAGAATAGCCAGCATCATTGACATCCAAGTGGTGGACATCCCAGAGACTTACGGGATGTTACTAAGTCAGAATTGGTCTAAGTCCTTGAATGGATACTTCTCGACCGACTTCACCCACTTGTGGCTTCTGTGGGAAGGAGAATCCAATCAGATCCGGGTCAAAAGCGAACCTCGGATGAAACAGACCCTTACCGAAGTTGGAAGGGTCAATGAAGTCCTTTTCTCTGAATCTTCTCTGGGGGTGTACCAACCTCTTGAAATCTTAACATTTGATTTCATCCCCGGAGAGGATCCCGTAGTGTTGCAAAGAGCACAAGACTTAGAAGAAAAGGTGAGAGTTGAAGTTAACTCTCAGGGCCCCACAGCGACCCTTGCCACACTCCTGTCTAGCACTTGGTGTCGGGTACATTATCAAAAACATTTAGAGTATGAGTGTGAACCATGTCTATCGATCGCTACCTGGAAACTCGATATCTTCTGGGGTGAACATACAACCGATTCCCCGGGACCCAGTACTTCTATAGGATGCACCCCTTTGGTGCCGTCCCCCCGGGAATCATAAATCAAAATGCCTCCGGGGATAAATCATACTGCCACGTCGGTAGTCCAGGAGAAAATCCCTAAGCTTCCCAGCGATAATCCAAAGGTAACCCCCAGTCCCAAGCCCCAGATTACAAACAATGACTTATGGACCCTTAAGTTTGATGGATCCCAATCTAAACAAGGTTGTGGGGCTAGGGTAGAACTAATCAATCCGCGAGGAAAATCCTTCCTCGCGTCCTATAGGCTGCATTTTAACTGTACAAACAATGTCACGGAGTACGAGGCCTTGGTGCTTGGACTCCTATTTGCACTAAGGAAAGGTATCACCCACCTCCAGGCTCTGGGTGATTCAGAGTTGGTTGTTAAACAAGTCCGGAGTCAATACACATGTCATGACAAGAGGCTGGCCGCATACTGCAACCGGGCTTGGAGCCTTATTGAAGATTTTGATGCCTTTGGCATTGACCTCATTCCCTGGTGACAGAATTATGTCGCGGAGGCCCTTGTTATTTCTGCCAGCACACTTGAGCCGATGGCCGGCTCATGACTCTAAAATTTTTTAGTTGAGATGGTCCCCACCCCCTCCATTCCAGACAATGTCACTCACTTTCAGGTTTTTGAGGACGATCAACATATCCTGGCCTGCATGGCCAACGGTGGTGTTTTTGAAGATCAGATAGTGGAAGAACAAGACCATGATGATACGGGGCAGGGTGACGAAGATGATGGGATCATAGACCTACCTACCAACAGTATCCCTAAGGGGATGGTTGCATTAGAATGAATCTTTGATTCAGACCCTCAGGCCCGTGAAAAGGTATCATCCTCCCTTGAGGGAGGAAATTTTGAAAAGGTTAACATCGGCCAGCCCGGTGAAGAAAAGATCATCCACATTGGTCCCTCCTGCTCCCCTGAGGAGAAGGAGAAGATTCTCGCGGTTCTCTGAGAATATATTGATGTAATTGCCTGGGGATATGAAGATTTAAAGACGTATGACACATCTATCATGACCCACACTATTCCCCTGAAGCCAGACGCTAAGCCCTTTTGACAAAAGCAAAGACCGGTCAACCCCCTGATAGAGCCTTTGATCCGTTAAGAGGTAGAAAAACTATTTTCAGCCTAGATAATCTTCCCAATCTGGCACACTACATGGGTTGCCAACCTGTTCCCAGTCAGGAAGAAGAATGGTGAGATCCGCCTTTGCGTGGATTTCTGAAATTTGAACAAGGAATCTAAAAAAGATAATCACCCTCTCCCCTCCTTGGATGAGGTGCTGCAGATAGTAAACGGATCCCAGATGATGTCTTTCTTGGATGGATATTCAGGATACAACTAGGTCATGGTTAAGTATGAGGATATAGAGAAAACAGCATTCACCACCAAGTGGGGAACGTTTGCGTACAGAAGAATGCCCTTCGGGTTGATCAACACAGGGGCTACATTTCAAAAGGCTATGGACATTGCATTCGAGGGCCTTGTAAATCGATTCATAATCATCTACATGGATGATTTGACCGTCTTCTCCTAGGACAGGCGTGATCACACTGCCCACCTCGCTCAGATCTGTGAGAGATGTCGCCAGTATGGAATATCCCTCAACCCCAAGAAGTGTATATTTGGGGTCACCGAGGGGAAGTTACTCAGGAATATCATCTCTGAGAAGGGTATATCCATCAACCCTGATAGAGTCAAAGCGTTGTTGAACTTACAGATGCCTGGTAGCAAGAAAGAAATGCGATCCTTCTTTGGAAAAATCAACTTCGTGCGACGATTCATCACAAGATTCACAGAAATAGTTAAACCACTCAATGAAATGATGAAGAAAGATACCAAAATTGAGTGGTGTCCTGAAGCTAAGCGGGCATTCACCCAAATTAAAAAAATAATAATGGAGGCACCTGTCCTGGCTAGTCTGGACTATTTCCTCCCATTTTACATATACTTGTTTGCTTCACCGCATTCTGCCGCGGCAGTACTGACCCAAAAGGTTAAAGGGGAGGAACGACCAATTTCTTTCATGAGTTCCCCCTTTAAGAACACCGAAGTCCGGTATTCATCACTGGAGAAATAGGCCTTTGCTCTAGTTCGCGCCGTGAAGAAATTCTGGCATTATATTCTCCGAAGCAAAGTGCATGCTATCATCCCGGACCAGGCTGTCAAGTCTTTGCTGATGTAGAGTGAGTTGGGTGAGAGATGAGGGAAATGGATGGCCATCCTCCAGGAATATGACTTAGAGATGCTGCCCATGAAAATAGTCTGAGGCCAGGGACTAAGTCGAACAATGGCAGAGAGACCCCCCACATAGAATGTCAAACTTATACGGTGGATTCCATTACCCAAGACCCGTGGTATACCGATCTGGTGTACTTGCTGCTAAACAATAAATGCCTGGAGGGATTACCTCCCCACAGATACCACGCCTCGCTGATGAAAAGTGCCCATTTCATGATCAAAAACTCTGTGCTTTACCGCAGAAATTATGAGGGGGTGTAGCTCCGATGCATCGATAGGGACCAAGCCGTAAAAATAATTGATGAATTCCATGGACAATTTGGAACTGGGCATGGTTTAGCTGACGCCACTGCCCATCAGATCCTTCAGGCCAGATACTATTGGCCCTGCATCTTCAAGGATGTTTACGCTCATGTCAGAAAATGCCATACTTGTCAAACAGCAGCGCATCGTGAGCGAAACCCGGCCATGCCTCTGCAACCAGTCTACGAGGCTAGACCCTTTGCCCAGTGGGCATTTTACTTCATCGAGGAAATCAACCCCAACTCGTCTACCAACCACCAATATATCCTCACTACGACTGATTACTGTACTCGGTGGTCTGAAGCTATACCTTGCAGAAACAACACGGCGGATGTAGTTATCAAGTTTTTGGAGGAAAACATCATCACAAGGTTTGGAATGCCCTTTGATTTAGTATGTGACAATGGTCCGGCATTTTCTTTTGCACAATTACCTGAATGGACCTACAATAGAAAGATCACACTAAAGTTCTCCAGCAACTATTACCCCCAGGGGAATGGCGTTGTTGAATCAACAAATAAGAATCTGCTTGAGGTGATCAAACATTTGTTAGAAAAAAATCCACGGGATTGGCACCAAAAACTAAAATTCGCCCTCTGGGCGGATCGTATTCATATTAAGGCCGCCCTAGGGACATACCCATTCCACTTGGTTTATGGTCAGAACCCTATATTCCCAGTCAACTTACAAATCCTAGTTTTACAGTTTATGCAGGAATTTAACAACAGGGACAACATTGTGGAGGTTCAAATTTTGAATCTGGTCCGAATGGAAGAACAGCGAGACGCTGCCCTTGAACATTTTGTGTGTCATCAAGCAGTGGTAAAACGATGGTTTGATAGAAGAACCCAATATAAGGCTTTTCAGATCTCGGATCTGGTCCTGTTGTGGGATAAGGCCCGGGAGAAAAAAGGAAAGCACACCAAGTTCCAATGGCTCTAGCTCGGACCATACTTAATTTTATAAATCTGCGGGGCAAATACTTATCGCCTTAACACCTTGACTGGAGAACCTGTCGCATTACATGTTAATGGGCAGTTTCTCAAACATTACTTTGAATAAGGGTAAGTTTGTCCAAAGTTGTATTATATGTAAATATCCCCTTGTAAATAGTCCTGTCGGCTGTCCTCCGGGGCAGTCTCCCCCTTTTGTTTTGTTGTCTTTGTTTTTTCTCTCAACTTTCTTTTGGTCCCGGCATTTTGTTCCATCTTGTAGGAACTGGAATGCTTCGCATAACTTTGGCCTCTAGTACAATGCCTCCGGCATGGTGAACTTTACAATCTATCTTTATCACGGTGGAATCAACCTGGTCTCCGGGATTGTTTTACAGGTTACGACACATTTTCAAGCAATCTCCATTGGGTGTTGTCTCCGGGAGTCTGGCAGTCAGTGAACAATAATAATATAAGGAACAAGTAATCGGACACATCGAGGGTAGATCAGCTGTACTGGTTGGTTGATCCACGTCTGAAAATCCAAAGAAATTCTTTCTGGGTCTGGAGTTTTATCCTCTTCGAATATCTAAATATAGGTGGATAGGTGAAAGAAGTATCGCCATTTGAATTTGGCTAAGCTTAGGCTCAATGGTGAAAGAAGTACCGCCTTCCCCACCTGGAAATGAACAAAATAGTAAGAAGAGTAGGATGAAACTCCGGTCTCCGGGGGAAGAAATCAAATCGATGACTGGTTCGATGTAACTAGTACCACTTCTCTATTCCTCCCAGAGGTCATTAGCTTGATTTCCTTCCAAAGCACACACAACACCACTAATGAAAGGCTACAGACTGACTCCTATGTGGTATGGTTCTCTCAGATATGCTTCTCTCTGCTTGTCAAATACTTCGGGAAGTGGGTTTGTTCAGGTTGTCCCAACCAGAGGTTCTATGGTTCTCAAATGCGCTAAGGCATTTGTCCCAGATAGTCGCCATTTGTTATGCCCTGCATCCCCATCCCTACATTTTGTGTGCAAAATGTTGGGTCCCCCTTTTTCTTTTTGCTTTGCTTTTTGCTACGGCTTTGCCTTGTCTTTCTTTTCCTTTTTGTTTTCTTTCTCCGGGGTTTTCTTCCCCGGTGTGTTGTTTTCTTGGTTTGGTTTCCCCCTCTGGGATCCTGGATCCCGGAGGTTGTCTTTTGTTGGAAGCTGGATTCCGGACTCCGGGATTCTTTGCTATGATGTTCTTAAGTCTTAAGAATATCGTCGTAAGGAATCCCTGGGCCCGGAGACCGGAGGGTTGCGCCTGACCTGAAATCTCTGGAAGGAGGAGGATTACTTTTCACCGCGGGTATAAATAGACTTACCTGTCATTTTCACACTTACCACGATTAAAACCTTCGAGCACTTAGAGAGAAATAGAGCATTTTCAAAGCGATTAGCAGAGCATTTACAGAGAATTTGTGATAATCAATTCTTAATACCTTCTGTTGTTCTCAAACATACGCAAGTGTTTTGCGGTGGTGATCTTGGCAGCTTAACGACTCAAGTTATTGCAGGGTTCTTTCGGTAATCCCTTCTTTCCTCTGCCTTCTGCATTTTCAGGTTGGTGTTTCACCTTTCCTCCTCTCTGTTTTGCTTCTATTTTCTGGTTTTTCCTTGGGTTTGCTCAGTTTTGTTTATTTCATTTTGCTTTGTTTCTCTGACGCGTTCTGTTCTTTTGGTTTCTGGTTTTGCCACCCGTTGGTGGGTCGGCTCTGCCAAGAGGTTGTCTGCCTTCCATGCAGAGGTTGTTTGTCTGTAGGGTTTGTAAATAGCATGTAAATGATGTAAATGGCTGTATATGTTTGTTTTTGCCTTGTCTGGTTTTTCCTGTAGGAGTCATTTCGTGTGTATATTCATGCATATATGTGTATATCTATAAGTAACCCATGTGTATCTCCTCCTTTCCATGTATATACCCCTTGTCTCTATGTATATCCTTTTGTGTGGCTTGACAAGCTGGTCAAGTCACCTTTGCTTCTGGTTTTTTGCCTCCAAGCTTGCTTCGAGACAGAAAACCACCTGTTTGAAACTCGACTCTCAGCTGGTTTCAAATAGTTGGTTTTCTCTCTCCTCCATCAAGGCTGTCAGAGCCTCATTTATTTCCCATGCGTGCAATTACTTCTAACCAAGTGGCTTTCCCTTTTCGCACGTTTGAACAGTTGGCTCCGTCGTCATCGCCATCACATCCATTCAATTCTAATGCACGTGGCGTCCACGTGGACTTGCCTTCACATTCTTCTTCACTAACGGTCATTTCTCTGGGCTTCGGGCCTCTTTTTACCACCACATGTCCATTGCCCTTACCAAGTGTGATAAAATCCCCAGACCCGGACGTGTAATAAAGATTTCTAAGTTCATGATGTGTTTTTCTTTTCGGGTATCTTTGTATAACACTAACTTTTCAGGAAAGGAAAACATCATGATGGTAAGATTTCCTGGACCCCGGAATAACTATTTTAATTTTGATAAGTATGTTCTGACGGTCGCTTTGTCTCGCAGGACTGGACTTCATCCTCCAAACATGTCTGAGGCGTCAGCATCATCTCCTCCTGGAAGTCTAGAGTTACCAACCACAATAGAGACCAGGGCAGCAACAAAATCAAAAATAGAGAAGGCCCTGGCAAAGCTGCCCCTCACCATGAAGTTTGTGCAGGATGATGAGATTGTGGGCTCAAATATTGAGTCCAAGGTAAAACTGATGACCGACGCCAGTGTCGGGACCTGGGCAGAAATGCAGGCCCTGGTAAAGATAATGCACATCCAGCGACAGGCTGGAGACAAACTTGCAACCAACGTCGGAGGTTCCGAAATCCTCCAAACAGCTTGCTTCCCATGCTCCATGCAGTCTCCGGAGCTTGTCTTAGCATTGGCGGCCAATTACAACTCTTCTGTCCAGGCCGTTATGTTAGCAGCTACAGAACCTACGGGATTCCCCACTCCACTGGTGTCCCTCGACCCAGTCACTTTCTAAGCAGGCCTAGGTATCCCACAATTTGATAGGGCCTCGGTGGTTACAAGGACCGAAGCCTTGAAACAATTCAATCAACTAGAGGATGCTGCCCGGGTGTACATGAACACCAACTGGCTCAAGGTCCCGAACAGGGACCCAAAGAGAATGAAGATAGATATCCCTCACTCTGAATTCAAAGAGAGCATCCAGATGGGGATGATAGCATTGGCCCGAGTATTTGGGCAACCCTCCGCCCATGAATTTGCAAAATGGATGTACTATTTCCTACTGGGCATCTCCACTAAGGGAGAATTCTTCGACTGGGTGACAATAATTTCCAATCATGTCGACTCCCAGTTCCTACAATTAAACCAAAAGAAGAAGTTCTACATGACTTCTTATGTTTTCTAGGCTTTGGCCCAATAGAGGCCGCACTCCAATGGCCTTCTTACAGATGGCGTTCTCGGGCTTGGCCTGGGACAAAAAGAACCGTGGGACCATTTCCCACAAATTTAATGGGAGGCCAGCTTCTCCAGTTACTGCCGGGTAAACGATTCCTTCGTTTACTACCATCTGCTCACGCCCACCCGGGATGCCGGATACCGCCTCTTCACTGAGGTGATGAAGTTGGATAATAGTTATGGGCACTACTACATTCAATTCCAGTAGCATACATACATTAGGGTCCCCGGCTTCTCCGAGAAACCCTACTTGTTTCCCAAGCATTGTGGGGACAAGATCATGCTGCTGGAATATTGTTGGTAGATGATGGAGCTACATACCTTCTTGGCCCACAAGAAGGTCCCCAACGTCTCATTCCCAATCTCCTGTGGGAACTACACCTGCAGTCTGGCCGCCGCGAAGGAGGCAGACAATGAGCTGAAATATTATAACTTGCAAGAATTCTATTTGGCACGGAGAAATTTTGATCCGCATGGCAGAATTGCAATGGCACTGCCCCGGGCTTCGGAGCCCCACCACGTACACATGGAAGACTTCTGGGCTGATCGACAGGATGAAATGGATGTGCGCAACTGGCACTATGATAGAATGACAGCCGGAATGATGCAAGAGCTAAAGCTCCAGAGGTTCCCGGTGGGTTTCTCAGACGACGCCCCCACCATAGATCCCCAGTACAAAGAAAAGGGGATTGACAAAATGGCATTGCTGGCAATGAATTGGACCATCTAGGAGGAGCACACGATTGAGGACTTCACTCGGGAAGTATTCGAGCGAAGTCATGCCTATTTTAAAAGGGTGTGCCCCTGGAGTATGCGCCTAGCCTCCCGACCGGTACCAAAACCAACACCGCAGCCGGCACCAAATTTGACTCCGGGGGCCGGGACTTCTGCACAAGGCGTAGATAAAGGGAAAGGGATTGCTATAACACCCTCCGCATAGGAATAGATTAAGCAATCTGTTGAAGCCTCCCAGAAAATGAGGGAGTAGTTAATAACGAGGCTTGCCACTCCCTCGCTAATGGCCAAACCTATTCGTCCCCGTTCCTCCCCGTCGCTGGCAGTCTTGATGGTGAAGGCAACTGGGGTAGATCCCATGGAAGTGGCGGAAATTGCCGATGCAGGGCCACCCTTAATCACCCAAAGGAAGAGAAAGCATATTTCACAGCCGAAGGCGGAGCCGGTGCCGAAGGCATCCCTCCCAAAATAAGTGAAAATCCTTTCTTCCAGTTCCCTGGAACCAGAGAAAGAAGCAGAGCAGGCGGACATCCCAGCCAGTCCACCTCCAGAAGAAGAATTTGACTTATTTGTAGCTGATGAGTTTAGAAATCTACAAGGGGGTGACACATAGGCGGAGAAGGAAGTCCCAGAAAAAGAACAAGGGGTTGTGGACTCAGAAGGCCTGGAACAAGAAGCTGCAGAACAAGAAGAGCAGCAGACAGAAGAAAAGAGGCCAGAACCAAAGATTGTTTCCAGGGCCCAAACAGAGCAAAGTCTAGGAGTGGACCAACAACCACCAAGTGAACAAATGACATCCACTGGGGAACCCAGACCCAGACCTTCGGGATCAACCGTAACCCCATCCACCGCATTCCCAAGGCCACTCTCAGGGGCAACCTTCGGGCAGGTAATCACAGCGGCCCAAACTTTAAATCTTGGCCCGATACCTCCCCTACTGCCAACAGATGAAGAAGAAGAGCAGTATGAAGAAGAAATTCCTAAGGAAGCCGACCAGGGTCTAGACACGCCAATTGACATCTGGGACTAGGCTGAGGAGATAGAAATTGAAAAGGAGATTGCTGCAGAACAAGTACCGGCAGGGAGAGGAATAGAGGAAGTGTATGCTGAAAAGGAGCAGCCGCCACCAGACACTGGGAGAGAATCTGAAGAACAAACCCTGGCAGGAAGGCCACCTCTCCCACCTCCATGGCTGGCAGAAAACAGAAAAAGAAAAGCCCAATCCACCCTGACAGTCCCTCTCTCCCTGGCCGAAATGATGGCCTTAGCTTAGGCCTCGCCAAAAACAAAGAAATCCTGAACAGTTCATACTCTTCGAACTGGGCCAGGTGGAGAAGCAATTGCAGTAGTAGAAACACCTCCCCCAAACGTCGATGAAGCGACTGTGGATCCTGCAGATTACAATATCACAGAGGTATCCTTGGGAAAAAGGGGAAAGCAGGGCGAAGTGGACCTGCTAAAGGAGGCAGTAAGGGCAGTGGAGGCCTGATATGAAAAAGAGGCCCAGAGGCTCAAGGTAGAAAAAGAGAAGAATGCAAACCTTATGGGGTTGCTTACTGAGTTGGCCAGACCCATCAATGCCGCCCCTCCACAGACGTCCAGAGCAGAAGAATTACCACAGAGCGACATAGACTCCCTACGAGTATGAAAAAGAAGGCCCAAGCAGTAGATGAATGGGTCGCCCTACAGATAGGAAACACTCGGCGTTTCCTAGTGTCCACTCTCCCAGATTTATATACGGCCCAGTAGGTTATTCACCAGGCAGAAGCACTGATTGATTAATGGGAGAGTGATGCCGAGAATTACCAGGCGTGGAAGGTAGAACTCGAATAGCTCCTCACCCTGGGGGAAGACATAATTTCTGAATACGGAATTCTGGGTGAGGAATCATTTGATTTTGTAAGGGCTTAGCACTCCAGACTGGACCTCACATTGGAGGTAACCAAGCAACTAGTAGAGTCCTTACAGGAAAAGTTAAACACAGTAAAGTATTCTTCCAATTTATATAAGTCATTTGTAATAAAAGATTCCGGGGTTGATCCCCTTAGTACAGATACTTATACCCCAGAGGAGTCAGTTTTGGGGAATTTTGATGAAATGATGGCATCTCGGTATCAATCCCCGGAGGGGGTAGATGGGGCCCAAATGACAAAACTTATCGAAATGGTGCTTAAAGGCCACAACGCCGCAAGAATGGCAGATGAGTTCAGAAATAATGTTCCGGACCTGGGGGAACTAGTTGATGTGGCCAAACACAGAAGGGCCATCCTAAGAAAGATTGACGAGGATGGCATTTTCTACCTCCTTCAGGCCTTCAATGATAATAAGTAGCCTTGAGCGTTCTCTGGGAACCGGGGAAACTTGAGTATTAAGTATTCTTTATTCTTTTTGGGGACGCAAGTTCCCAGATCCCGGAGTCCCGGATCCAAAAATTTTGTATTCTTTAAAGTGATCTGTGTCCCAGTCCCCGAGGCCGACTGGTCACTTTCAGAGGTGGTTAATAAAGACTGTTAGAAAGTAGTTGGCCACATCAAGAGGCATTGGCTCGACAGTTGGTTTCTGACGGAGTGGTCTTCTTGAGGCACCGTTCAAAGGTACACCTGGCACATTGGAGACAAGGCACCGCATTTCCCATTTATGAGGCATGTAGCCTCGGTCCCCGGGGGACCTACTTTCTACTTTCTCTTCTCTGGCCCTCTTCCCAAGGCCGATTCTTTCGATGTATATTCTTGTCTTCTTCTTCTGACATGGCAGACCTATTCCATCTCTAGGTCTTTTGTAGGGTGGCGTAGGTAGTACCGGCCCCCATATATTGTATTTTATTAAAGCCCACTGAAATAGGGTTAGGGTTAGAGAGTTGTATAAATAGGCAAATTGACCCATTTCCAAGGGTCGGCGAAATTGATGATTTTTTTGTCCATAAGAAATAGCAAAGTGATTTCTGGTTCTAGTTGTAGAGCTCAATGCTCCGTTGTTCTGTTCTTGGTAGTTAGATGCTCCCCTGGAGCTACCATTGTATCACACACCAGTGCTTGCTGGACTAAATATTAATGAAGAAGGAAGGATTCTTGACAATGATGTTGTTAGCGTCCCTGCTTCTGAGTTAAATGGTATTTCATGTTTTAATGTTCTTTATGTCCTTCACTCTGATATGTTAAAGTAGATTAACGACCTCTTTATTTTCGCTACTGATAAAATGCTAACTGAAGGTTGTGTATTTCTTCGGTATTTAGTGTAGTCTTTCAGAGTATTGTTGATGTTCTGGACGTTTCAACATGATTGTAGTTAGATAAATGTTTCTAACCCTGCAGGATCTTTTTCGTTTTATTTGCTAAGTGTAGAATGCTCTGGGAAACCCTTACTGTTCTGAATCTCCAGAAGAATGAGTTGAAGTAACCAGCTATCCCCCTCAAAAATAGTCACCTCTCGCAATCGAGCCCCGCACCATCGTGACCCAACACCCAGGTGCTTGAAGGCTCGGAGGATTTGTTTCCCCCGGACAACCTTTACAGGCGGAGTTGGCCGATTTCCCCAGAACCCGGTGACAACTTATGACTGTTGGCAGACCCGGTCAGCAAAACCCCATCAACATGGCCCTCTATATTTCATTGTACTTTTGGTGTATATCCTTTTGATATCATGTTGATCTCACCATGCCCATGTCCATGTTTTCTCAAATTCATGAGCTCTCCTTGTCGAAAAAATATGGCCTGGTTTGGGCTTAGCTCCTTGCTGGTTTTAACCATGGCAGGTTTCTCTCTCATTTGTGGAAGTCGGCCTTAAATGCTGAATTAATTTCCCATGCACGCATTCAAGTCCAGCCAAGTGGCTTTCACTTCACGTGCATTTAGACAGTTTTCATCCTTATTGCCATAGCTCCTATTTACTGCATGACCATGTGACACCCACGTCAGACTAGTATGGCTCATCTTCTAGCCATGTCACCCAACAGTTAGTTTTCTAGACGTCGGGTCCTATATCCTCAATCATCCCCTATCCCACTTCCATCATATGCATGGGAATCCCTAGGCATCTAGATAATGATCAGACCTCCTAGGTTTTCATTATATGTATATCTCTTCCAAGATTTAATATCAACTAACTCATTCAGGTGAAGATGCTATAGGATGGTAAGATCTCGCAGCCCAGAGTAATGTTTTGTCTTGTATAAAATTCTAACAGTCGTCTTACCTTCCAGGTTGCCATTATTCAATTCATTAATCATGTCAAAGGAATCTACATCTTCTCTACCCGGGAGTCTAGATCTCCCCACCGTAGCAGTCACCACGGTAGTTATCAGGACTAAGATCGAGAAGGCCCTGGAAAAGCTCTCACTAACCATGAATTACTTGAGGGGAGACACCATATTGGGATAAAATATTAATTCCAAGGTTCAGTTGATTACCGACACCAGTGTCAGAATGTGGGCAGAAATGTAGGCCTTGGTTAAAATGATGTATATCCAATGAACGACCGGAGACCCATTAGCCATCAATGTTGGCAATTCTAGGATTCTTAAAGCTACTTTCTTCCCATGCTCCATGCAAACCCCAAAACTTATTATTACTCTAGCCACACACTACAATTCATCTTTCCAAGCCATCATGGTTGTTGCTCTAGTCCTGACTGGATATCCAACCCCCATGATGTATTTGGACACCACAACCTTTCAGGTGGGTCTAGGGATTCCCTAGTTTGATGGAGCAGTTGTCATCACTTGGTCCTTGGCCTTAGGAGAATTTATGGAACTGGAACAGATGGCCTAACAGTATCTGAACAAAAATTGGCTTAAAGTACCGAAGAAAGACTCCAAAAGGATGAAGTTGGAGATCCCTGAGACAAAATCCAAGGAAAGTATACATATGGGGATCATAGCACTATGTAGGATCTTTGGATAGCCCCATACCCGATAATTCTTGGCACGGATGTACTACTTCTTTCTTGACATCTCTTTTGGCGAGAAATACTTTGATTGGGCCACCATCATCTCAAATCATGTGGACTCCCAGTTCCTCCATGTCACTCAGACCTCTAAGTTTTACATGATGTCCTATGTTCTCTGGGCTCTGGCACAACTATGCCCCATCACAAATAGGGTACTCACTACAGATGCACTTGGGATCGGCCTGGGCCAAAGCACTTGCTGGGATTATTTCCCACAAGTCCAATGGGAGGCTAGTTTCCTTAGCTTCTATTGAGTAAATGATGCCTTCATTTACTATAACCTCCTCACACCTACATAGGATGTCGAACACCATCTCTCTAAGGAGACAATGGATTTGGATAGAAGTTATCCCCACTATTAAATTTAGTTTCAGCAGCGCACCTATATTTGGGTGACTGGCTTCTACGGAAAACCCTATTTGTTTCCCAAGTATTGTGGGAACAAAATAATTCCTTTAGAATATTGTTGGCAGATCCTAGAGCTACACACCCTCTTCATGATAAAGAAGGTAACAAATTTTCCATTCCCAATCACCTTTGGGAAATATTCTTGTAGTCTGGCCTCGGCTAAGGAGCAGACAACGAGCTTAAAAGTTTGGGCTTAACACAATTCTATCTAGCGTAGAAGAACTTTGATCCACTAGGAAAAATAGCAATGAAACTTCCTCGAGTATCAGAGCCCCATGCATTTCACATGGAGGATTTTTGGGAAGATTTCCAGGATGACTTGGAAGTTCGGAGCTAGAACTCTGTCCGGATGACAATGGGGATTATGGAGAGGCTGAAGCTTCGAAAGTTCCAAGATGACTTCTCAGACACCGGGTCCATTGTGGACCCATAATATAAATAAAAGTGAGTAGGCAAAATGTCTCTCCCTCCAGTCAACTAGAATACCCAGAAGGTCCAACAATTAAGGACCTTACCCATGACGTGGTCGAACACAACTACACATATCTCAAGAAGGCATGCCCAAGAAGCACACATAAATGGGGCTCAACTTTAGGGGCCAAAACCTCCTCACAAGGAGAGGATAGAAGAAAGAAGAAGGTGACCATCCCTCCCCAAGTCCCATCTACGGCCCCCATATGGTAGAAAATACACTAGACACTGCCAGTCTTCCATCAAATGAAAGATAAGTTAATCACACAGTTGGCCACTCCGGTACTTATGACAGGACCCGTCTGTCCTCCCTCTTCCCCTTCATTGGTAGCATTGATGTTCTGAGCTATAGGGACCACAACGGAGGAGGATTGGGTAGCTATGATAGATGTGACACCCCCTTTGGTAACTAGGAGAAAGAAAAAGAAGACCAATCCTTAGCCAAAGGTGGAGACTGAACTTGGGATGCCAAGCATCCAAGAAATATAAATTGTTTCTTCTGACTCCCTGAAACTAGATGCAAGACCTGAGGATATTCCAGAGACCTCCCCTCCCCATGAATTTGATGACGTATTTGGAAATGATGAATTTGGGAATCTGCAGGAAGATATCATGAAGTCAGCAGAAGAAATCACCGCGCAGGAGGAAGAAGTCCTGAAACAAGAAGTTTTCCAAGAGCAAGAGGCCCGAGTAGAAGAAGAAAAGGAACAGGAATAGGTAGACATCTGTTGGTAGAAGAAGAATAGGAACACAAACAAGGTAGGTAGTTGGTATCAGTTGGGGAAACCAAACCTGTAGGATCAACCATAACCGTAACTGCCATATTCCAAATGCTGCCTCCAAGTGTAACATTTGGCGAGGTAATTACAGCAGCCCAAACATTTAATCTTGGCCCAATACCTCCACCACCCCTAGAGAATACACCAATTGAAGAAAGCACTCCGATAAAGGAAGCTGACAAAGAACAATAAAAAGGTGGGGAACAAAACCCCAGAGAAATGAATGTTGATCCCAATGCTGCTAAGGATGCAAATAGTGGGGCAAAGGATACAAGTACCATTGAGTCAAATATTGCCAGTGAGCCCGAGGATACACGGAAGGAGTCATAAATGGATCAGAATACTGGGGGGACACAACAAAACCCCAGAGGAGAACTACAAGAACTAATTTTGGCTGCAAGGCCACCCCTACCACCATAATGGTTGGAGGAGTCCTAGAAGACGAAGGCCCCAGTAACACCCAAGGCCCATTTCTCCTTTGCACAGATGATGGAATAGGCGCACAATCCTCCCAAGGCCAAGTAAGCTCAGATAATCCATACTCTTCAGATCAGGCTGGCTGGAGATACAATTGCGGTAATTGTAGCACCTTCCCCAGACACAGATAAAGCAATGAAAAAGGTTGATGAATAATCCATCACCAAAATATAACTGGGGAAGAGAGGTAAATAGGGTGAACTGGACCTATTAATAGAAGCAACCAAGGGTGTAGAGGCCCTCTATGAAAAGGAGGCCCAGAAATTCAGGGCAGAAAAGGAAAATAATGCAAACCTCATGGGGTTGCTGAAAGAGCTTGCACAACCTATTACTACCATTTCCTCAGAAGTCTCCACATCTGGGGCATCGCTCCCTCAGGGTGACATAGATTCACTATGGGCTATGAAGAGAAAGGCCTATGTAGTTGACAAATGGATTACCGAATAGGTGGGAAATGTCTGGCATTTCTTAATATCCAAACTCCCAGACTTATATGCAGGCAACAATATACTACACTAGGTCGAAACTACTATCTCCATCTAGGAGGGAGATATTGAAAAGTATGAAGCATGGAAGGTGGAGTTGGCAGAGCTCATTGATATCAGAGAAGTTGTCTCCAAGGCTGAAATTTTGGGAGAGGAGAGTTTTGACTTTTTCCAGACCCAGCACTCCATACTTGACCTCATATTGGAGGTAATTAAGCAACTGGTATGGGCCCTACATGAAAAATTCCAAGAAGTTCAATATTCTTTTAATTTGTATAAGTTATTAATTTTGAAGGTCTCTAGAGTTGATCCTTTTATTACTAAAACATGTACTCCAGAGTAATACATCCTGGGAAAATTTGATGAGCTAATGGAATCTCATTATCAATCCTCAGAGGGAATAGATGGAGAAAAAATGACACAGATAATTCTCATGGTGCTCCAATGTCATGATGTGGCAAAGATGGTCGTAGAGTTTAAAGAAAATGTTCAGGATCTGGGCAAGTAAGTGGAGGTGGCCAAGTTCCGTTGGGCTGGCCTCAAGTATATTGATGAGAACAGAATCGCCCAGCTCCTAGAAACCTTCAATGATACTAAGGAAAAATAAACTTCTCTGGGTTCCGGAGATGGTCACCAGAAGATGAAATTTGTATTTACTCATTCTTTGGGAGCACAAGCTTCCAGATTTGATAGTTTTGTATTCTTTTGGTGACCACTGTCCTAGTTCCCGAAGCCGACCGGTCACTTTCAAAGTAGTTAATAAGGATGTTAGAAGGTGGGTGACTCTAGCAAGGCACATCGTATCAACAAGATGATCCTGACAGATGGTCTTCCCAAGGTGCCGCTCCAACATAACACCTAGCGTATCAGAGATAGGGAGCCACTTTTTCATTGATGAGGCATGTAACCTTGGTCCCCAGGGGATCAGATTTCTTCTTTTCTCCCTTTGGATCTCTTCTCGAGGCTGATTCTTCCACTCCTCCTTTCTTGTCTTATTCTTCTGACATGTCAGACCTTTTTCATCTCGAGGTCTTTGTAGTGTAGTGCAGGTAGCACCGGCCACCAAAAATTGTATTATATTGGTTGAAGTGTAAATATGAGTTAGGTTAGTTTTAGGGCAAGAGGTGTATAAATAATAAGTCTGACCTCATTCTAAGGGTCGGTGAAATTGATGATTTTGCAGTCCATAGCTATAGCACTTTCAATTTTTCAGTTCTTAGTTGCAGAGCTCAATGCTCCTTAGTTGTTAGAAGGTCTCAGTAGTTAGATACTCCCTTGTACCTGCCATTATTGTACACACCACTGCTGGATGGAAACATGTTAATGAAGAAGGAAGGATTCGCTCAATGATGTTTTTTAGCATTCTGATCTCTGGATTAACATTTTTTTGTGTTGCATGTTCCTTATGTCCCTTGCTCTAATGTTTTAAGTAGATTAACGACCTTCTTTTCCCTCACTATTGGATAAGTATGGACTGGTGGTTCTATGTTTATTCAGTGTTTAGTGTAGCATGTTATAGCATGGTTGATGTTTTGAATGTTTGGCATAAACTATAAGTAGATGGAATACTTTTAACCCTGACATATCTTTTGAAGTTATTTGGTAACTAGAAAATGCTTGCAAGAAACCTCACTTACCTAAATCCCTAGAGTAGATGAGCCAAGATAACCAGCTATCCCCCGAACAAAACAGTCACACTCCCAACTGAGCCCCTGCACTATCAAGACCCGACTCTCAGGTGCTTGAAGGCCCAGAGAATCTAATTCATTCGGATAACCTTTACACGCAAAGATGGCTGGTACCCCAGTACCTGATGACAACTTACATCTGTTGGTGGACCCGATCACAAAGTCCCATCAACAGTTTTAACATAGAACTAGAGTACATGGAGCATTTTGTATTCTAATAAAAGAACTGCTAATAATCACCATACATGGATGTAATTATTTTTATATCAATACAAGGGTACAATCCTATAGAGATTGAATTCAAGATGAAAAGAATATTCAATAGGATATCTATTTAAACTTTTAAAAACAACTGAGAGTAAGTCATTTGGACATCTTATATTTTTTTTTAATTTCTAAACGAAAAAATTAGAGAGTTTTTTTCAATATTGAACATGTCCTAGGACAAAAAACCCTTTCTCAACCCTTTGTGAATGCATAGTAGAATTAACATTTACACTTCAATTGTCAAATTATGAAGATTTTAGAAAGTTGGGAAGATTTTACAAAAAAAGATAATAGTAGGTTATAAGAAGATAAGAGAAGTAAATGTTATTTTTAAATACTTGGAAGGAAAAAATAAATGGGTTGAAAACTAGAGTACCCACTGTAGTACAACTATAGTACCAACTACATTACTACTATAATACCTGTCCCCATTATTTACTTATTGTAGACATTGAGAAAGGACTGCAATATACCAACCTATTATGAAGGCTTTCAAATACTTACATGAGAGTTGCAGTTTTTTCTTGATGAACCCTTATGCTAAAAAATAGTTACATAATGGGTATCTCATTGCTAGGTCCAATATGTATGGTAGTGCCAAACAAAGAATATTTAATTATTGTTTTAAACAAGTTTTTTTCATTTCAATTTTGTTTTTGATTTAAAAAGTAGCCTAAATTGGGGGGCTGACCTGAACAGACACAACCAGCATTAGGAGTGCTAACAACCAGCAAAAAACACACACAACAGACCCTCAGCCTATGCCAATTTTAAAAACCAAAAACCATGAAAGAAAATCAATAGGCCCCAACTCTAACATAGAGCTGGTAACCAGCCTGGAAGTCCTAACAGGCCCCAACCTCACCATGAATTTGGTAACTAGCCTGTGGTAATAAGTATTAGTAAAGTTAGCATTAATAGTAACAAATAGTAAACCATCATTACAAAAACTAGAGTTTAACCATAATTTGAATAGGCCCACATCGCCCAACCAAAAAGTCTAGGAAAAAAAATTAACCATAAACAATGGAAAAGGAAACTACTTGTGGTTACCTTCCCCGCATTCAATAAGAGATTAAGCCAGCTATCCACAAGGAACTAGTATAGTTCTTCATCTTTTCACTCTCCTCCCAAATTCACTTTCTCCATATGAAGGAGTTGGAGCATAGTAGCAGCCGCATGCATGACCTTCACAGCAAAGTCCGCAATCCTATTAAAGCTTTCCCTGAGATTTTTTATTTCTACCCTCATTTCCTTTAGCTCCTCCTTAGGGTCAGAAAGCAAGAGGTGCTCCTCAGGTCCTTTAGTTTGATGGGGAGTGTCACTCACAACATCAAGCATTATCTCATCTACCTTTTTGGAGTCCTTCGGGGATCCCTTATGATTTTTTTTATCATTGATATCCTTGGTGTTATCCTTTTCGTCCTAGGGGCTAAGGGGCTGGGTACCTAGGAGCAGCGAGTCCGCTTTCTTCTCCTCAAAGAGATTTTTATTCGAAAGGTCAAAGGTGGGGAGACAAAAAATGGCAGAGACTTGAGATTCATGACTTTTCTCAGTCCCGTCCACAATAGTTATTTTCTTCTTTTTTTCCCTTTCTCTCTCCTCAACCTTAACTTTCTTCCCCACTTGTGACCTGCTTAATTTATTCTTCCTCCTTTGAATCTTCTTCCTCTTCATCCTCATCAGGGCACCTCTTTGTCACAGCTTTTTGCTTGTATCTGGTTTTTGTCACCATTCTCTTAGATCTCCGCCTACTATCATTTCCCTCCTCCTCTCCTTCAAAATCAATGGTGGTTTGGTCACCTTCAGTAGAGCTAATTTTATCATTCTTGGAAGCAGGGGTTTTGGAAGAAGTCATGGGGTTAAAAAGAGTAACCTGTAGCTCATTAGGATTCTCAGGATACATCATAAAGTTATGAAGAGTAACATTCCTAGGTGGATAGAGGGCTAGATGGAAATTATATAGGAATAACATTAAATCCTGATGGAGAATAGAATAATTCTGCCTGGATTTCATTTTTTCTCTGACTTCCATAACAGAAGCTTCCATCGAATGGAGCAGAAAAAAAGGAAAGGAGATGGAATCATTGTACCTGAAGTAGTTAAGGAGCGGTAAATGGTAGTTATAAAAAGTGCCAAAGAGGCCTTCTAGAGTGATATACTTTATCATAATGAGGCACATTTCATTCCACGGGTCACACAGCACCATTCTGTTGAAACCTCCCCGAAAACATTCAGGAATCTCCCTTTTTTTTAAGAATCTTTTCATATGGGTGTCATCTCAGCTTTTGGTGATCTTCTTCCATTTTCTCCCCTCTGTGGAGAGACCCATGGATTGCACAATAACCTCCTCATTAATCTTAAAAGTAATTCCATTTATCGTGACTTTGTGCTTAGCCCAAGTTTTTACCAACTGCAGAGAAACCAGTTTGTCACTGCCGCCCATAGCCTTCATGAATGGGTAGAAACAACCCTCCTTTAGATAGTTGACAACATATGGATTTTTATTAAATTTTCCTCAATCCTAGCGGGTTCCACCCACACCATATCCCCGCCCATCTCCGAGCTATATTCAGGCAAGTCTCCCTCCTTGGTCTCAAGCGAAATCCCACCTTTCACTCCATTGTTCAACGCAAACCTCACTAGAGAAAAGCAAGCAACCCAAAAAATGTAGAAGGTTTTTCTCCAGATGAAAAACCAGTTGGTTTTATTTTCTGCCTCCTTGCAAAGTTGGCCCGTACAAATCATGTGGTTGGCTAGGATAAACAAACAAAATTTGCAAGCTGAGAAATGATAACACCATAAAGGCTTAATGTAACCATTAATCGCATCAGTTATGTCAATCTTTCCCTTGCGTGTGTCACGCTCCACATCTTCTTTAAATTTGAAAATGCTTGTACTTTTTCTAAAAATGGCATTGATAGCCCATCTTTTCAGCTGGCAATAATTAATTGAACCGAATCTCATATCTCTTTTAAAATTTGAATTGATGCGGCACCTCGTGATCTTGCCCACCACCTTTCTCGACCAACCAAAATCAGCCTCGTTCTTCATCATTACAATTAATTTTTTTTTCCACAAGAAAAATAACATGCTTTGGTATAGAATTTAAATTTCTCTAGCATCGTAAGCCATTCTCAGCAAGATCCATGGTTGCCAGCATGTCAGCCACCGCATTACCTTCTCGATAAATGTGCTAAAGGTTGAAATCATCAAACCTGGGGAGTAGCGAACAGATGTCCTACAACACATTTGCCATAATCCAGCCAGTAGTAAAGTTCCCTTTAACCAACTCAATCACAATTTTAGAGTCACCTTCTATGATTAATCTTTTAATCCCAATATCAGATGCCACCTTTAAGCCCCAAAGGAGAGCATACATCTCAGCCAAGTTATTAGACCCCTTCCTTAGGTGGACTACATAGGCCAAGATCAAGTGACCTTTTTGATCTCTAAGAATACCTCCACCCGTGGAAAAACCATTGGAGGCAATGCCATCAAAGTTCAGCTTGGTTATGTTTTCCTTTGGGGGTGACCATTTAGTGTTTAGTCTAGTCAGAATTTTGGAGTACTCCATCGCATAGAAAGAGGTGGGAAGAACCCATTCCCTAGCTATCATACACTCAAATCCCTTGGGGGGCGGGGGGGATTTTCTAGTGGCAGGTGTCCAGGTTTTCCTTTAGTAGATTCACAGTCAGCCGCATCATTCCTTCAACATTGTTTTCCTCCCCTCTGAAAATTTGATTGTTCTGCTCCTTCCACAGACTCCAACAGACATGTGGGGGTAATAGATGCCAAAGGATGTTTATGAGAGGGTGCTCAGATATGTGACCCCAATTGGTGATAAATTGGACTAAGTGCTCTAAAAAGACCCAGTCCAGCTGTAATTTGCTCATGATTTTGGCCCATACCTAAGAAGTGTAAGGGCAGTGTATACGAATATGATTTATTGTCTCAGTCTATACTTTACAAAGAACACACCTGTTGACCAGCTTGACTCTCCATTTCAGGAGGTTGTCCTTGTTAGAATAGGAAAAATCCTATTCTCCCAAGAACACCTGCATGCATAACCAGTTACATGGAGGAAGTGAAGAACAGAAGACAAGAGAAAACTATGGAGGCCAAAAAGCCAGAGGAGACATCATATGCACAAGAAAACAATATATTAACAATATGTTTCAAGATGTT
>MU223052.1:625650-717195 GCA_018584345.1 Thuja plicata | reverse complement strand
GCCTAAGTTTAACTTAAGCGTAGAGTATAATAGACTAATAATTAAATAAATTAATTATTAGCTATAATATGACAACTCTAACACCCCCCCTTAAGTGTAACTTAGGGAGAAGCTAAACAGCTAAGGATTAAAGAATGCATGAAAACAAAATGCATGAAAGGAACTATGGGTCGCAGCATCTAGGCCTGATCAGGTACCCAAGTACAAGAAATAAACTAGATTAAGGAAACTAAGCCTCCAATCTAGGGAAAGTCCCAAAGAAAGGAACAAGAAAGAGCAAGAAGCATCTCCAAAGCATGGAGCTGTAAACACTGTCAGAAGTAACTGCTGGAACCCCCACTGAAAAAGTGCATGACTAGGTAGAGAAGACAAATTCTGAAGAGATGATCAATCAAACCCGGGAAGCAATAGAGCCAACATGTGAACCCCCCCATAATGTTGAATAGGGAGAGGTGACAGGAACACTAAAATGCAATGCCAGAAACATCTACAGAAAGAAGAATCAGGAACACCAACAGTGCAATATAAGTGAAAGCATAGGATAAAGGGTGGTGTCACTGACACATAGCATGGTCTAATGTCATGGAAGGTACACTCACTTGAAAAAGGTGGATGAGAACAAAATGGCAAAACATCATAACCCCCAATGGCACTTTATACCTGAGTGTGAGTACAACAAATACACAAGGTGCTCAAAACCCCAGATATACAAAAGCAAGAACTTTATCTCAGTGTTTTTATAAAAAATAATATGCTACAGAAGCATACAATTCTCAAAAGTCAGAAAGAAGAGTGAGCTAGAAGATCAGAAGAAGAGATCCCAGGACCTATAGGACCCAAGTAATCCGCCAGAGTATGGAAGAGAAAAACTCAAAGGAGAGAGAACCTGGAGTAGAATCTGGGGAAAAGACCCCTGCAATTTAAAAGCTCACTAAACTAGGTTTTGAATGATATCTGGTTTACCAAAAATAGAGTCGGGATGAGCAAGATATGGCTCCCAAAAGGCAAAACCAAACATCATACTTTGAAAGAAAAAAATACTATCAAAATGGCATAACCCAAAACCCCAACTTCTATCATTGGAAAGAGCTCGAAAAGAGCTTTTTGATGATATAAAGAAGTTAGAAAAATACCCCTATATGCTCCAGATAGAGTGAAAATAGTGCTAGGAGGTCAGAAAGCACCACAAAATCAGGTTTTAAGCCCCTGGGGTTGAAAAATCTCTAGCTCCTGGGTGCATGGCACGTGCAGGGGGCTGGGGCGGAGCCCCCAGTCACCCATGTGACCGCCGCTAGAGGGAAAAGGAGCCTACAGGGCTAAAGCCCACTGGGCGGGCGGAGCAGTAGCGAACGGGCGGCGGGAACCGGGCAGTGGAGGCGGCCGAGCGAAGTGGCTTTGGCTACCAGGCAGCGCAGCGGTGGCGACAGGTCTCAGTGGCGGTGTGGTGGCTGGAGGGTGGTGCGTGGGCTAGGGGAAACACATGAGCGGTGCGACAGTGGCACCAGGGTGGCATGGTGGTGACACACTCTGACAACGCCAAAAAACATTAAAAATTTAAGTTTTTTTTGGAATTTTTCTCAGTTTCTGTGCCGGTACGGTACTCGAAACCAAATTTTTTTTGCCTCAGAGCCAAGTTGTCCAAAATGGACAAGTTTTATATGGATTTTGGTTTTTTTGGGCACTCAAAGAACAACGGTGATGTTCGTTTGAGGCCAAAATGACCAAAAACAAAGGTCCCCGTAAATCCACATAAAAAACTTCTAAAAAACCAAAAAAAACTCTAGCTTCTGAAACACTTCGACAAAACATGAACAGCGAGTAGCAAGATGGCTCTGATACCACGTTAGAATAGGAAAAACCCTATTCTTCCAAGAACACCTACATGCATAACCTGTTACATGGAGGAAGTGAAGAACAGAAGACAAGAGAAAACTATGGAGGCCAAAAAGCCAGAGGAGACATCATATGCACAAGAAAACAATATATTAACATTATGTTTCAATATGTTACAATGAGATGTGAAAAATCCTTATGAAAAACAAAGAGGTGAATCCTTATAAAAGGAATCACGAAACCCTAAAGGTGAAAACCTTAAAGAAAAATAAGATGCCTAAGTTTAACTTAAGCGTAGAGTATAATAGACTAATAATTAAATAAATTAATTATTAGCTATAATATGACAACTCTAACAGTCCAACATGAGGATTTTTCCATGTAGAGTAGTCCACCAGAAAAATTTTATTTTGGGGATGAGTTGACGAAACCATACCTTTCCCCAACTCATCTCATCAGCCAAAACCTTAATGTTAGCAAGGTAAGCAGATTTGACCATAACTTCCCCCAATTTACTCTGACATAACACAACCTTCTCAACGATTTGAGAGATTAGGACCTTGATCTCAGTAATTAGTTCCTGTAGCTCTAGAATGTAGGGTGGCACATGCTCCTGGCCATGGTAAGAATTAGCAAGGACTTTCCATTTCCTATCTTGTGAAATGTAGTCACTGACTTTGTCACCAAAATGACAAATCAAATGATCTCTGAGGATACCAAGTTTGTTTCTACTGAGAGGTTTATCCCCCACCCACCAGTCCTCCCAGAAACATATCTTCTTTCCATCACCCAACACCCATTTTAAGCCTTTGAGGAGGTTACCTTTACTTTTCACCATGAAGTTCCATAATTTAGAGCTAGTGGGGCAGTTTTGGCCCAAAATTTTACACCAACCGGAGTTTCCCCTAAAAATTTGTCATGCAAGTTTAGTAATTAGCGCCTTATTAAGATCTTTTATCTTTCTCACTCTTAGCCCTCCAACATTATTAGGTTGGCAGACCGTATCCCAGCTAACCAGGTTCATTTTAGCCTTATCCTCCATTCCAGACCATAGAAAGTTCCTCTGAATTATTTCTAGTTTCTTCGTTGTTTTGTCATTGATTTTAAAAAGAGAGAGGAAATAAACATGTATTCCTTGAAGGGTCGCCGCAAGAAGTTGGAGCTTCCCTGCATTACTAAGGATCTTACCTTTCCATTCAGCCAATTGTTTCTGCATTTTTTTGAGGATGGAGTTCCAAAAAGGGTCAGAGACTTCCTTCACTATGAGAGGGAGCCTGAGATAGGTGTCGGGAAGCATACCACCCTTACAACCAATACATTCCATAATTTTCAATTGGGTTCTCTGTTCAGAATTAAAGAACTAAATTTTTCTTTTGCTATAATTAATCACCTGACCTAAAGCCTCTGCATAATCATTTAGCAGAGCATTCCATTCTCTCACTTCTCTAATACAAGCTTTCCAAAATAGAAACATGTCATCCACAAATTGTTGAATGCCTTCTGGAGGAAGAGTGGAAGACGGTTTAAATCCAGTAATGTGTCTAGAAGCCTCCAGTCTCAATAAATTATGAGCCAACACCTTAGCCACAAGGAGGAGAAAATAAGGGGTTAGAGGGTCACCTTGGTGCAAGCCCCTCTCCAGATGAAATGACCCCCAGGGTGAACCATTTACAAGAATAGAAAATTCAACCGTTTCCACCGCCTCCTTGATGATTCTTATGAGGTTAGGATGAAAGCCAAGCTTTTTTAGCACACCATATAGGAAGTTCCAAATCACCTTATCATACGCCTTGGAAATGTCCAGTTTTAGCGCCATGCTTGTATTTTTACCTCTTTCCATAGAATGAATGATTTCATGGGTAGTGATAATCGTGTCTAGGATTTGCCTTCCCAAAACAAACCCCTTCTGGTTGGGATTAATTATTTTACCCAGGAGAGGTTTAATCCTATTTGCAATAATTTTAGATAGGATTTTATAAACAGTATTATAGAGGCTAATAGGCTGGAAATCACTTAGTTCCTTGGGGTCTTGAACTTTAAGGACTAGAACAATGTAAGTTTTATTAATTCTTTTGATATTTTTTTTGGTTCTAACAAAATCATGAGAAACATGAATAAGATCATATTTTATGACCTCCCAGAAGTGTTGGAAGAAAGTCGGGGGAAAGCCATTCGGACCAGGAGATTTGAAGGCACACATGGAGAAAACAACAGTTTTGAATTCCTCTTCAGAAACTTGGGATAGCACCATATCGTTCTCATCTCTAGTAATAGCAGTCGGGATAGCCTCAAGAGATGAGAGCTATCAGAATCCACCCTCCTCCGCATCGGATTTCTAAAAGTGTCATGAAAGAAATCCACAGCATCATTACCCATGTCTTCTTCCTTAGTCATCACCACCCCACCGGCAGCTAGGGATTTAATTGTATTTCTTCTTTTATGGATTGAAGCAGACCTGTGGAAAAAATTTGAGTTGCGGTCACCTTCCTTGAGCCATTGGATATGAGATCGTTGCTTCCAGAAGATTTCCTCCCTCTTGAGGTTATCTTTCCATTTTTTCCTCCAGCCTTCTTCCTCAATATGAGCTTCCCAAGAGGAAGTTCCCATGGCCAAATCATTTTGGAGGAGTTTAAGTTTTTCCTCTATCTCTTTCTTACATTGAAAAATGTCCCTGAACTTAGTTTTTCTCCACCCGTGGGCCTCCCTTTTGATGATTTTTAGATTCTTAGCAATTCTTAACATATCCATTCCCCTAATAGGCGTATTCCACCACCTTTTTATACAATCTTCAAATTCCTTGTGAGAATCCCACATGATCTCATAGCGGAAAGGATGGGGTCCAACACGGGCTTTTTCCTCCCAGTCAAGGATCAAAGGAGAGTGATCAGACACAGTCCTTGGGAGGTGGGAGAGGCCAATTAGAAGGGAAACATCCCACTCACTAGAGATCAAACATCTATCTAGCCTAACCTAGATAAGGTGCCTACCTTTTCTATTATTAGACCAAGTAAAACCCATTCCCTGAAACTCAATATCGACCAAATCACTTATCCTTAAGAAATCAGCCAGCTCCTGCATACTATAAGACTAGTCTTGGGAACCCCCCAATTTCTCAGAAGGGTAAAGGGGAGAATAAAAATCCCCAGCACACATAATAGGGTGATCATGGTCAGCATCAATGAGGTTAGAGATTTCCCCCCAGACTCTACCCTATTCAATTCTAGAATTTGGCGCAAAAATGTTGAACATATACCAGGAAGAACTCTTCCAAGTAAAAAACACTGCAAGAAAGTTATGAGAAGAAGCCACAATGTTCCCAGATAACTTACTAGGGTGAGTAGAAACACCACCAGAAGCCCCATCAGCTTCACTATAAAAAAAGGCTACTCCCGACCAAATTTTATCTACTAGCAGCACAAAATTATGGTACTTCATTTTAACCTCTTGGATGAGAACCATATCAACTCTAAGATCCGTAATACACTTCTTCAAAGCAAACTATTTTTTGTGGGCTGTTCATGCCCCTTATGTTCCATGATAGGAACTTCATCTTTTACCTTTTTGAGAGTCTTCCAGGGTTAGTTTCCTTCCACTGGCAATGGCCCTTCCTGCTTCCTTAGCTCTGGCTACCCTAGCTGTCAGGCGTCCAACTTTATTTTCACTTCCCGCATTTGCCTTCATTTCAATTTTGTTAATATTATGGTTTAGTTTTATAACAACCAATTGCATAGGTTTAAGGCTCCGATGTGAAGGTATTGTTGTGTGAAGAAGTACATATTTAGAACATACATTAGTTATATTAATAAATCTTTCTAAAGGTTGAAAAATAGGGTAAATTTACATTCATGTTTTGCCTCATTTATAAGATGTTAGAATTATCTCAATTAAATGTCAAGAATTCTATTTGGTTTAAAAACTATAAATGAGATATAGGTTTAATAACAATGATGTGCATGAATGATGCAATTCTAAAGCACTATGGCTCGTGATAGACCAGTAGAATTAGAGACATCTATATTAAATTTTATGTTGAAAAGTATTCTTAGACATCTATATTGTATGGAAGACTTTCATGACAATAAAGAAGGTTAGATTAAAATTGTTGAAATAACTTTATTTTGATAATTATAGTGGAAAATTTCATTATCATAAATTTTTTCATCTTTCATTAATTAATATATGTCATTTATACAAAAATTACAAAGGAGATCACTTTATTTAAGGAACCATGTAAAGTGTTTGATAAAATATGCATGATGAAAAGTGCTTTATTGTTTGGTGATAGTTTAGGTGTTTTTACATCTTTTCATCCTAGTTATATTTCATGTAGAAGATCAATTCACCAAGGTAGCTCCCACAAAGTGTTGTCATAACATAATAAAAAAATATGTATTAGAGAAAATGTCAATAATTTAATGTTACAATATCATAAATTTTAAATAGAGTAATCTAACACATGCTTTCATTTTAATTTTAACCATTGTTCTAGTTTTTGATTAGGGGAAACATGTTTTGAAGGGAACATATAATCCTTTATAGAAAATACTTCCAACAAATAAAAAATTAAGATAAAAATAATTGTTGATCATTAGCGAACGAAATGGAAACAAAAAAGGATCAATAGAACACACGACTTAATGTAGTTTTTTCAAAATTTCTTTATTTTTATGAACAATAATAATATTACTATTTATAACATTATGATCATTATTTTCTTTAAAATTATTACCTTTTTATGGCTACAATTCCTCATAGAAGGACCAAGAGAAAGACCAACGCCTATATCTTGTCGTACCAGTAAATATTAATTTCCTTTAATTTTCAAACTTAAAACAAAAAACCAAAATTTCCCTTGCAAAGGCCCTATAGGACTTGAGCATTCTCAATAATTTGTTTGAGCCCATTAGTATTGTTTCACATGGTTGTTCCATTGATAACCACATGATCCCTCAATTTATCCTACACCTTCTCAAGTGATTCTTCAAGGTTTTTAATTTTATCTTTGTGATCCTCCTTCATAGCATCGACATCATGTGCAACATTTTGTATTAGGGAAAAAAAATATTTGCATTCTCAAAATTGGGATTTTTTTTCAAATTATCATGTCCTGACTCCATTTTTTAATTGATGGAATTAACCCTCTCCTTAATCATATAAATTTCCAACGTCAACCACATGAAGTGGGTAAAATGGTCATCAGTGATGTGCCTCTAAATTTTCATCATATCCCCTATTTCAATAAAATGGAGACCTTTTCCATTGGGGTCTCCTTCTCATTCTCAACATAAATCTCAATATGAAAATCCACCTCTGATGGGTCCACATGTGGTGGTTCTAGACTAGAATCCCAAATCTCATATTTGTTCCCTACAAGTAAATAAATTTTTGTTTTAGTTTTGTTTAGACAAGAAGAAATTTTTTTTTTCCCATAACTAGGTGGGATAAAATAGGTCTTATCCTCTTTTCCTTATGAGGATTTCAAGGTTTCCCCCACCTTAACTCTTCCCTTTATAATAGATTTGGGGTTATACAAATATAGTACATAGTCATCAGAGGGCACATATTCAGAATCATCATCATCGGTCTCAAAGCCATGTAGAAAATTAGGGGCTAAGATTTCATATTTTGGGTGCTTCCATATACCAATATGAAAAAAATCTTTTCCATTTGAAGGAGCGTCTTCAAATTTAGTGAAGAATTTAGAGTAATTAAAATGAGCATTCTACACAAACTCAATACATTGTTTAGAGGGGGTGTGCTTCTTCTCAATGGTGACAATAATGACATGCTTCATTATGAGCAGAATAGGCCCTCATGGAGTAATGTCACATAAGGAATTTTTCCATGGATTTTTAGATCACGAGATAGAGACAAAAATAGGTAAAATGGTAGAGAAATGCATTGTTCATGGTGAGAGTTGTTCAAAAACATGAAATGGTAACTTAAATGATTAGAAAACTTACCACCAAGAGTTAGAAACCTCATTATCACCTTAGCTACTTCAACTTAGAGTGGTTTTATGGTAGCCCAATCATATCCCCCATAAGTGGTTCTCTTCACCTTCTCTTATTTATGGTCCTCAAAGAAAATGTTCACAACTTCATTAGAGCATTTGTGGTTTCTAAAGAACTCTTTTATCTCCACCAACATCTTAGAAAATTGCACAATAAGGTCCTTAGTGATAGAAATGTTTACCCCACAAACTTTCAAGGTATCATCTTCCCATCCATAAATATTGGCACTAGTTAGCGAATGAAACCTACGAATCTTCTCCATTTATGGAGATAACTCGTGAACAAATAGCTCATCCCAAAAAGTGGGATTTTCCTAACATTCATGTTTCTATCTTCACCCATGTTACATAGAGGCGAAAATGAGAGAGTTATTGAAATAACAAAGATAACAAAACTAGCCCAATAAACTTTACTAATAACATTGTACCAAGAGGCCCTTCATTTACTTTCCAAAATGGAGAAGGGCAGGTCATTAAATCCCTTCACACAAATATAGAGTGCAAAATTCCCATTTCTCAACCATATACTTAAGCTTTGTTGATATACATAAGCTCACTTCTATCAAAACTCTCAATTCCCAACCATATACTTATGGGTGTGCAATCGTGATCTAACTTTCTTTTTTATTATGTTTTATACATAAATATAATTTGCTTATTTATTAGGTTTTAATCATAATGTATTTTTCATTTTTAATTCAAGCCTCCAAAATGTCTAACGTAATTGCTTCAATAAATTGTATTTATGTCAATATAAGTTTGTTCTCATACCAATGATCTTGATCTTTATTAATGAAATATAAGAATGAACTATTTAGGTAATCAACACTATCTTACACTATTAAGATTGACTTTCCACTAATCTTTACAATTTGGGTTTATGTCTATTTATATCATTATATCATTTTGCACACATGAAGAAATAGAATCATTAATAATTGAGATATTACTATATTCAAAATGACTACATCCAAAATCATCAAGATAGTTCGACAAATAATTGAAAAATATTCTGAACATTTCAAGATTCGAAGTTCCATTAATTTCGCTATCTTCATCACTTAAATATAGATAAGCATTCTCTTTCCTTGTTAATTACGATTTATGGGATAATCATAATCTTTTCCATTCTATGTCACTCCATCTGCAGTGCACATTATATCATTTAATTAGTGTACGATATTTATTTTTAAAACAAAAAAAATATTAAAATATAAAATTTATATTGGAAAGTCACCATTGCAAGCAGCTGTAAACCATATCGAAATAATAGAATATGACAGTTCCCTCAATTTGAAGAAGTGGCCCTTGCTCTTAAATGTACACCACATAAAAGGAATAGAATATATTTCCTTTTAAAAATGTCTTTTCTAGGTTAATATAGACAATAATGAAAGGACAGGAAGTAGAAATATAGAATATCATTTTCCTTTTAAAAATGTCATTTCTAGGTTAATGTAGACAATAATGAAAGGACAGATAGTAGAAATATAGCAATCTTAGTTGGACTTCAAATCAAACCATGGCTGGAACAGATGAAAACGACTTCAGCAAATGAGTAAATAAAAATCTATTATTATCCTTAATATATTTAGGCAGTCTGGTTTCCAAAACAAACTGCACTCCCAAATGGCTCTAACATTTAGGGTGGGCGTAAAATTTATTTAAAAATAAACCTCAACGTGATCCACATCGAATATGTGCGGTCTGTCGACACAACTTATAAATAAAAAGCAGAAAAATATATATTCTTTATATTAGATATGTTCGAAATGGGCACATCGTGTGAATCAAACTTTTATTCTAATCATCGGCAAACCTATTTAATAATTTCTGCTGTGGTGTGAATTTTGTGGTGGCGGTTATATTCGCCTGGGCTTCGAGACATGTCAACTGCTAATATGGCAAATTCGGTTTTTTATTCAATTAAGAAATGCTCTCCTTAACATTTTCGGTCACTCCGAGGTTAATGGCTGACCAGTTGTTCGAATCAGTGCACCAAAACATATTCAATCTTGTTTCTTTAAAGGCTCCCTTGATATTTCATTTATTCTTTAGTCATATTCATTTCAATAGGGTACAAGAGTTTTTATCTTAAAAAATTATATGATTATGGTGGGTTTCCTTGTAAGAGTTTGAATGTTAGGTTGAATCAGACAGACAGAAGGCAGCCATGGGAAGAGGGAAGGTTCAGCTGAAAAAGATTGAGAATAGGACTAACAGGCAGGTTACATTCTGTAAGAGAAAAAATGGGTTATTGAAGAAGGCCTGTGAGCTCTCCGTGCTGTGTGATGCAGATGTGGGTCTCGTCATCTTCTCCAACACTGGAAAGGTCTACGAATATGCCAATACCAGGTACATAATAAAACCCTAATCCACATCAACAGATATTCCTGTCCATAATTGATAGATATATAAACGAATTGTATTTGTATCAAATTCGAATGAAATTTCTTTTGGGTGAATTTGAAACTTGAGATCTAGATGTATTACCATGTTTATGTTAGAGATCTAATTAGCGTGTGTTTCATATGGGCTGTTTTTTGTTGTCATATTGAACATTGAATATTAGGAAAACACATGAATATGATAAGAAAATAACGTCAGGGGTGAAAAATATGCATGGGTACGAAAACAGATGGACATAACAAGATAAAATCTTTACAGAGCAAACAGACCGCATAGGCGTTGGGAACTCTAGATGGATCAGAATAAGACAGCTTTGAAAATTTTGGCGGTCTACAATAGGAAGATAGTACAGAAAATTAGAAAAGAAAAATCAATTTACCCTAAATACTAGATGCCCATAGGGTTCTAATCTATTAATCATTTAATATATGTTTTTAAAAAATAAAATAAAAAAATCAGTTGATAACATATTCAATGATTTAGATTTAACAAAATAATGGTTTGTTGAGAAAACAATATTGTTCTATATAATAGTGATGAAAAATATCAATGATAAATTAGATGAAATATAATTCTTTAAATCATTTGTTTTTGATAAAATAAGCAGCAAGAGGGTGCTGGCCCGTGAAACAAGAGACTAGAAGCACATTAATAGCATATTAATGGCACCAGTCGAAGCTTATAGCAGATTAGCAGTTTATCACAGGCAATAAAAGTTCTGCCTCTATCAAAAACAAAAGTTTCAGTGCTACTTAAAAAGATTAAACTAGAGATCTTACTAACAATAACGTCTTCAAAAATATTGTCCCTAAGCCACGCAGGGCTCGACCAAAACAAAATTCTAAACTTAATATTAACCCCCATAACAGAGCGGGTCTTTAAATCATTTGTTAAAAAACAACAGTTAACAATCTTTCTTGAATGTTTCATACTTGTCACAAAAAATACCTATTTCATAGGTTGGTTAATGAACAAATCAAGAATTAATATAAACATTATAAATTGACTCTCAATTTTCTTACAATATATACCTTTCCCCTTTATCCTACTTTGAAGAAATCTAAATATTAGGTACAATGCATTGATAAGAAAAATCTCAAAGGTCTCAAATGTCATTTTTTCTACTCTATCATCTAATATGAAAAATTTATAAATTGTGTAAATTAAAATTCAGTATAACTAGAATAACTACACTTTTAATAAGTTATTAGTCAAAGAAAAAATTAACTAGTATGGAGATGGATTGGACACTTTGAAAATGGTATGAGAGCCTAGTTAAAATAAAATGAGGACAAAATCAAAGTAAAGAAGATTGATTCATCTTCCTCTTGGGAAAATGAACTAAAATAGATTATGGAAGGATGGAACTTTATTTCTGAAGTGCCCATTAGTTTTATTTCTTTTTTGTGTTTTGCTGATTTTTGTTTCACAATTTTTGTTTTAGAACTTTGCTAGTATTATATGCTTTTGAACTACATTATGTTTAGTTATTTAATTTTTTTTATTATAACTCTTTATGGCATTTCCTCACCTTTCTCTTCAAACCCTTTAGATTTTTTGAGCTACTAATTTTTCATTAATGGGTTTTGATCTTTTGAAAAAAATTATTTAGAAACTTTTAGATATAATAAAATTCAAAATTATGTTTAAAATTTCAAATGATATTTTATGAATAGAGAAATGCATTTAGTTTTATTTTGTTAGGAACAAAATTATAAAATATATTCGAATTATTAAAATAGTGACAAATCAGATAACATTACAAATAAATGAAAATGTATAAATTAATTAATTATAGTTTATATATCAGATGATCAATAATTAAATAAATATAAAAAAATATAAAAAAAATATATCTCAAGATTAATAAAATGTAAACAAATAAAAATATCATAGATAATCAAGAAACAAAATATTTTCTTCAATTTTAACATAATGTTTTTGAATTATATACATAAATTAAGAAAAGATAGTAAAACTAACTCAAGACATTTTAAAAAAATCTTAACAAGAAAATTTGGTAAAGCATATGATTCCTAAGAACGTGAAAAGAGGAGATAGTCTAAATAATAAAAGAAATAATTGTAATGTATGTATTCTATTAAATAAATAATCATCTACTCATACTTTTGAGAATACTATTTATTTGTTTATTTAGAAAAAGAAGAAGCCTAATTTTTCATTAATTTATAAAATATGTACATAGTAGCATTGTAGAGATGAGAATCTACAAAATAAGGTTGACGATTTCAGCCTAAAAATGCTATTCAGAATACTATTTGCTTCCATTATAAACAATTATTTACTAACCTAATACATAGATAAACTTCTCCCAACCCACCTCGCATGCTTTCTCAAGAGCCACTAGAATAGCTTTGGCATCAATAATTTTTTTAGAGCCAATTCCTATACCATAATAAAAAGAGTTATAATGAAAAGAGATTTTTTTCATATTTTTTATAAGAAGGTTTAGGACACCACGTAATACTTTATTTTCACCATGATAGATGGGATAAATAGAGTGTTGGAGTACAATATCATTAAGAGTGGAGTGGAGGGGTGAATCAGTGCTATGAAACAATGTGTCAGTTTTGAATGCTAAATTTATACAACTAAAGAGAACTTAGTAGAGATTGTTGGAGATTTGATTTAGAGTAGTTGATTGATTGTATGTTTGTCATTGATGACAACATATAATACATAATAGTAATTCTATATGAACTTATGTGAATGATGAAATGAAGACTTGCATGGATAGATACATGTTGTTGACATGTTTATTATGTTATGTTCATACACACAGACCCAGATATGATGTTTCAGTAAAGTTATGCAATTCTGTTATTAGCAGTTACAGTTCTGGGAGTATAACAGTTTAGGGCCAACGTGTATAACGTGTCTCATGAGTTGCACCTATCTTCAGGATATGTGTGTGTATATTCATTATTAATTATGAGTTGATGATATAAATCCAAAGGTGCCAAATGTGTTTCAAGATGATTGCATAGTTATGATTAATTTAGTGAGGCCGACTCAGTGAAGCGTCGCGTCTGTTCAGCATTGACTTGCGTGGACTTAATATTGTTTGTGTGCTTAGTTAAGCTGACTAAGATATCGATGAAGTGTTTTTAAGAGTCGACATGACCTTCTAATTTGGAGAAGATACTTATAGTAGTTCAATTATGATACACTAACTGTGAATGTTACAAAATGTGAAGAAAGATGTACAAAGAAGATTATCAGATTTGGTTCATTCATCAAGGATCTATGTGAAGAACAAGTGAAATATTGTAATACAATGGAACTGATCAAGACAACAGGCCTACTCTACTGTTCATCATTAGATATAGTGCATATCTATTATACAGAAGGTTGTAGCCTTCACCATCAAGCAGTGAGCTTTTGGACAATGAGTCCACCACCCCTAATAGGGTTATTTGGAAAAGACTCCTAATAGGGTCTGACCCTTGACCATGTCACTATACTTATTGCATTGTATTTTACAACTCCTAACAGGGTTCAAATATCTTCTAACAGAGATTACTACAAACAAGTATAGTTTATTGCGGGTGCTAATTCCCACTGGGGTTTTTACCATTTGGTATTCCCATAATCAAATTATGTGTTGAGTACTGTGTTATCTGATTATGCATTTACTTTGTTGTATACTAAATTTGAAGAACTAAGAAAAAGGACTTAAGTAACTGATAACTGATTCACCCCCCCCTCTCAGTTATCCTTTGGGACTATTCTAACAGAGATAACAAATAAGACATGCACATGAAATTATAACAAAAGATATGTCCTTAGTGGAAACCCTCTTGGGGAATAAAACCACTCAAAGTGCCTCATTGGCTTAATTTGAAATATGTTTTTTTACAAAGCTTTACTAGTTGTACAATTGTCTCATTGACAATGCTATCTTACTGATAGTCATTTTATACCTCAATGAATTTACAACTCACTATAACTTTGCATACATATAAAGTTAGAAAATTTGATCTTGTAGAGTCACTACAACCTAATATCATACATCATTGAACATAAGTGATACTTTTTATTAAACAAAATATGACAAAAAGTTATAAGCTACTATAGCCTCAATCAGATAATTTTTATTAGTACATCTGACTGTGCACAATTAACATAAATATATTTCATCAAAAACAAAAATATCCTCTTTGTCTACACACATTAATAACCCTTCACTACCGAATTTATGAGATATCAAAAAACTGATTTATTGATTCAAAAAAGATCATAGAAACCAAATACAAATATTTGAGATTCATTCATCAAATAATGAATATTTCCATTCTATGCCACATAATATGAATGTAAATGTTCCTGAATGATGAAACCTTAATATCCTCAAATGACCTTTAACAAATATAATGTATAATTTCTATTCTAAAAGCTAATAAGAAATATTGTTTATGTCCATCATTATCATTGATCAAAATAAATACTATGTCATGTATGTCTATCCTTGAAAATTTCATATCATATTAGATCTTAATCTTTTAAGAAAAACAAAATTATTTTCAAAAATAATTTCTCCAATTATAAATTGAAATTTGTAGTTGAATCTTAGCTCTCAACCCCTTGAAAAGGGTTAATGCCAAAAACAAAAGAAAGAATGGTAAGTATGTTGGGGTAGGGTAATAGTAAATGTTACTCTAAGCTAAGACATATATTTTTTAACAAGATTTGGATATAACCAAAAAAATACCCTACCGAATTCATAATTCTCAAACTGACTTGGCTAAATAAAGTATACATTTGACTAATAACATATATTGATAAAGCATTATCAAACTTGTGTTAACAAATGACAGACTGGATAAGGGCTTTTAACCAAGAGAAGAGAAGATGATCATATTACCATCATACACATCGACATGAAAACATTTAGATAATGGAACCATTAATGAAAATAAAAATACATGATAAACAAAAAAGGGTAATAGAAAGAAAACACCTGGTAAAAAATCTCAGGTGCAAATCTTCCAAAAAATCATGTTCATTTTACCTTCACAATGTTTCACATTTATAATTACAACCATCATACTTTTCCCACAACATTTTCACTGGTAACTACTCAACTGATTCTTTGTCACCCTTCTTTCAAGAACATCCACAAATGATACCGCTCAAAGATTGTTCCAATGTCCCGTTCCCTAGCTCGAGAGAGCTAGGGTTTCTAAATTGAAACCCAAATTTACAACATATTTTTTAATATGAATGTTGAAAGGAAATTTTCAATAAACTTATCTTAACCACATAAAATACCGATTAGGACAATATCAATGTCAACGAATGCACTGAGTATGATATTAACACATAAAGGATTACTAGGGGGCCAAACAAACGACCTTCCTAAGAAATAAACTTACAATTCCATTGTCATAATTTTGACCCTTTGTTACTCTATGACTATGGAATGCAACTGTGATCACCTTAAATTATGTTTTGAGTATAACATAGGATTTTGGAAAACAATATTGAAACTTTACAAAGGATATAAAATTTGAACATTACAATGGTGCTTTTTAATATAAATTGAAATATATCCCTAATTGTGCAATAGTCTTCTGAAGGTGCTGAAGTTGTCTGTAACTAAATGTAGTCATAATCACCCCTTTATCAATTGAATTACTACTATTGATACTGATACTCAAACCACAAACATTGAGTATGCAAGCTTATCAAACTTTCTTAAACTGATCATGATACAACAAGATAATCACAAGATGTCCAAACCAATATATCAAACTAAACTTAGTATGAAGTATGTCATATGTAATGGAATCGTATGTATCTAATCAACTGATAGAAAATAACCATATCTATAATCTGAATAATAAATTGATCAATCTCAACTAGCATCATGAAGATGATGTAAATTAGACATATCAAGTGCAATATGAGTACCAATATATATTAGCACCATATGTAATTAAAAATACAGACCAACAAAACATGCATCTGATCAATTGAGCATGTATCATATTAGTACCTTTGACATCAAGGAAAACTAGGAGAGGAGCATCAAACTCACCCTTTTTCCTTGGTGGAAAAATTCTAATCCTCTCCCCGATTTGACAACAAGGAAAAAGCAGAAGAATAAAATAGTGTAAGTGATAAACCAAAATGAAAAATAAATATACCTGTAGCCCATCAAAAGAATGAATAAGAATAAAAGCAACCCTTTAGAAACATGAAGCTAAAATAATCAATAAGCATCAACACAGGAATAATCGATTGTGATAATCATCATAGAATCAAAATTAACATAGTACTGAATACAGCCATAAAAAATGAGTAAAGACCAAAAAAAAACAAAAAAAAAAAACATGTCAAACAGCATCAAATCATTCAAATATATAACACAATAACTACAATAATATGAAACTGATAACCTGTCATAATATCACACAACTGACACCGTATAATATTAAATCAACCTGAAACAGAGAAGAAAAATCTGCAAACCTCAAGAAAGAATCATATAAGTCTATTGATGTTATAAAGAGTATATATATAAAAAAATTTATCCTTAGTAGAGCATTTAGAAATCATAAGATTGAGTTATACAAAAGTAAACCAAACTATTCAAGTCCTCTTGGAAATAAAGATACATGATACTTATAAGTTGATCAAATAGTTAATGAACTCTAACATAGAAAAGAATGTAATGTAGTCTGTCTCATGTGCTGAACATAACTCGTGTATCAATCATTATAGTTTCATAATCATGTGAATGTATATCAACCTGTATTTCAAATATCAAAGATGATTCAACCCAACTAATTATTTAACAAATGATTCAACGTTCTTAAAACCTAGTGTTCTAGTTTGGGACGACTTCAATTCCCCAAGGATCTCTTTGATTTGGAGATCTCTTCTTTGATGTAAGGCTTTGGTATTTGTTGCACTTATTTGGGTAGCTGAAGTTTCACGTGATCTATCCTTTCATCTGGTGGTCTTTTTGTTGGTTCTAGGTTGTTGTTTAGCTATGTTTTATCTCTTCCAGTGTTTTGTCTTTAAGGGGTACCAGATCGCCTTCAAAATATGGTTGTACTAGGTTTTGGGGCCTATTAAAACCTATCTTTTCCTTACATAAAAGTAAATGATTCAAAATAAATGTACAAATAACACTCATCAGATATCTCAATTGATGTGTTAGACTTAAGTAATGTTATTTTTTATTAAAAATTAACTTACAAATTTAAATGATCACAATAATAAGCTATTATAAAATTTAAAAATATCATAGTGACATTTGAAAACCACTATCAAAACTTTAGTAATCAATAAATCTAAAGAAGGCAAGAAGTAATATAATAACAATACAAAGTATCACCACAAAAAAACATAAAATTGTTTTATTCCAAAATTATCTTTCTAAAAACTACATATAGATGCAAAAGGGATGAAGGATTTAATGCCCTTGGCATAAATATATTTTTGGTTACATAATAGAAGACCATTTGATCTTTTTTTCATTAGTCAAATAAATTGACCTTTTTTAGATGGATTATCTATCATTAAGTGATTCCTCATGTACTATGTGTATGCTCTTTCAATTAATTTGAATTTCTTACATATTTACCTAATTTTATTGTTAATGAAGAAACATCACTATCATACTTTTTGCACTTTTTGGTAAGTTGTTGTCTCAGATTCAATTGTTCCCTTGTAGCTTCTCCTATATTATTGCAAATATATGTGTTTGTGCTATCAAATGTATTTGTTGTATTATGACATTTTGCTAGATTAAGTTCCAATTTTCTAATTTATTCTTTAAGTCTTTTGATTTTCCTTTTTTAATCAATTAGTTGTCCTTCATAACCAATTGTGATAATTTTTTCATAACATTCAACTATCTCACTAATCAAACAAATTTCATCATTTTTTTTATGTTAAGACAACCCGCAAACTATAGAATTTTTCTTGATTCTTGATTCATGTCGTAATTACTTTACCACTTGTCTCCATGATTTGATAATTTATTGATGTAAATGAAAGTGTAAATATTTTCTTACAAATCTGACTCAAACTTAATAAATGATGTACCATTCCATCAATATAATAAACATTATTCATTAGAGTGCAATCATCAAGTAGAATAGTACCTTACCCTTTTATCTAAAGCTATTTAATGTCACTAAATCTAACTGGTCTAGCATCAAATAAATTAAGTTCTAAAAACTTATTTTTATCACCAATTAAATGGTGATAACTGCAATTGTCTAACATCTAGACATCTTGTATTTTAGAAAGCTGACATGATTGTACAATCATAGCTACCTTTTTACGTTTCTAACCTTATTTGGTTTTAGGCACAAAATTATATTTCTTTATTATAGATTCTTTACAAAATCTTGCAATGTGTCCTAGTTTACCACATTGAAAGCATATGAATTTGGTTAAAAACGGATATAATTTTCCATTAACTAAACTTATATTTCTTCTAGTAGAAACTTTAAATTCACTAGTCATGTTTTTTGAGGCTTTATATTTGATACAATACTGAGAAATATTTTTACCTTTACGACCTTCCTTGGAAGATTCTCCAAAGCGATAATCAGATGTACTTTTCAATTTTTTTTCACAAGCTGACTATCTCTTCTTCTTGATTACTGCAAACATGTTATTTTTTTGTTACTATTTCTTGAGTAACTTAAAAAAAATTCTATATCTTTCTAACTTTCTATTTTCTGATGAGTAGTTTCCTTTTCTAATTTTTTAATCTCTTTAATGGAAACCTTTACGTCCCCCTTAAACTCAACTTCAGATTCTAAAGTTGACATTAAGGGGGACCTAAAGGCTCTAATAAGTTGTTGTTGTCCCAAGAATCATTTGAAGATATAAATTTCATAAAAGTGTTTCTTCATTTCCTTCTAGTTGTTCATCTAAAGCACTATTTGCAATATCAACAAACAAAACTTTTTTCTCTTTAAGGCTATTTTTTTTCTTAAAATTTAGTTGTTTTTTATTAAAATAAGCAGCAAGAGGGTGCTGGCCCGTGGTACAACAAAGCAGAGTCACAATGAACATGTCAACAATACATTAATAGGAATAAAGGAGACTGCAACAACAACAACAGCCAAAGTGCAGTTAGGGAGGAAAGTCAAGGAACCAGTAGAAAGCCATAGTCAGCACACCATGAAAGAACATAGTCTGCACAAGACAACACATTGACAGCACCTTAGGCTGCACATTGACAGCACCATGAGCCCCACCATAGCCGTGAAAGTCGAGCAAAACACAAGTTACAGTCTCCCAATGCACCTCTAAAGCAAAGTGTTCCACCTCAATAGGAACAAAGCAAAAAGCCCCAACACTCTCCACCTCCATAGGAGAATCAGCTGCCTTCCGAAACACGCACGAACACTCCACCTCAATAGGAATTTGATCCACCTCCATAGGAACCATGAAGAAGGAAGACGACTGTGTGTACGAAGCCCAAAGCCCGGAGAAGGAACCAAGATGCTCAATGACAGGGTAGAGCCCAGCCTCCCAGCAAGCAGCCTGTTTTAACCAGAAACACCAAACCAGAGGGAGCCCTTTAAAATTATCAGCCGTCCCCTGGTCACCAGAAAAGAGTAAAACCCTACCTCTTCCACCCAAAGGGGGAAGGTCCACAACACACTGAAAACAGAAGACTGGGAAGAGTGGTGTCTCCGGTGGGGATAGTGAAGCGATACGGCCGGCTGGGGAAGAGGTGGAAAGTAAAGGCTGCGTGGGTAGCGGGGGGGGCGGTGTTCCCTGTCCTACGATGTGGCCTTTCAGTGTTAGGATTGATGGAATAGTTCTGATTGGAGGTAAGGAGAAGGATATTCCTCCTGTCATGCCTACTTTCTGTGTGGGTATTTTCCCTCTTGGGTTATCTTTTCTCCTTTCTTCGTGTGTAAGCTTTTTGGGGCTCTCTTGGTCGGAGAGCTGGATTTCTCTTACTGGTGTGTGGATGCGGCGGCAGAGGAGACACTCTGTCTCTCCTCAGACAGAGTTGAGGATTGTGCTGGAGATCAGATCTGATTACTCTGAGCCTTTTGTCCCCCGAGGTTGGGCGCCCAATGCCTATGTGGGTTTGTGGAGTGTTGTTTCTTTGCTGTGGCGAAGACCTGTGTTTTTCCATGTGGCCAGAGATGATGGGTGGCTGCAGAGATACTGGGGCAGGGTTCTTCCTGTTGTGGCCATTTTTGGGGACCCCCAGGTGAGGGTCTCCTTTTGGGTCTTTGACTCTCTCATCTTCTGTGGGAGTTTGGTGATGGGTTTTTCTTTCCGGTCCAGTCTGGGATCTCTATTGAGGTGGGGTTCCTCACTTGTGCCCTTTGGCAGCGGAAGAATGATCCTTGGATTTTCTCTCAGACCTCTTTTGGTCAGGTTTGAGAAGGTTTTTGACTGCACAGGCTTTTGCTTGTCTGCTCTGCCCCTTTTCTTTTTATGGGTGGGCTAGTTGTCTTCTGTTTTAAAATTTAGTTGTTTCTTTTTCTTGAAAGACTTATTGTTACCTTCCTCATCACTTTCAATATCCTTGTTAGGAAAAGGTGCAACATAATGACCTATCTTACCACAAGAGAAATATTTAAAGGGAAGTTTGCCTTTGTACCTTCCTAAACCTCTCCCGATTTTACTAACAAAAGTAGATTTTGTATTATCAACTTGATCTTATTCATAATTTGGTTCTACTTTGGCACATTTAAATATATATATTCTTTCTTAGGTTGATCATAAGTAATTCTCATTGCATATGCAGTAAATATTCCATGCAATCTATCAAGTGTTACCATTTTTACATCTCTTTCATCCATAGAAGGTATTTTTGAATCATATTTGGATGACAACAATCTCATCATCTTTTGACCAAATTGGTTTGATCAAAAGTTTCACCAATCCCTCGAATATAATTTACAACATCAGAGACACATAGAAAATAATTAGTTATATTTTTGTCCTCAATCATCTTGAGACTTTTAAATCTAGTCCTATAAGCTTGAATTTTAGTCTCCTTAATTGTTTTGTCTCTTTCATAAATATTGGACAGATTTTCCCAAATACTCAAAGAAGTCTCACAACCCATGATTTTGACAAGAACGTCATTAGAAATACCACAAAAATGGCATTAGATGCCTTTGCATCATGTTCAATGGACTTTTTTTATCATCTAAAAAAGATGGAAGGGTTGTTTTAGTAGAGGCAGTTTGAGTTGTTTCTCAGACATCAAAACCTAAGGACTTCAAATGACACTTCATTCTATATATCCATAATGTATAACCTGTCAAACCTTCTTGACCAACCATTGTAACTACTCCCTAACCAAAAAACCCTAAGAAAATGGGATGGCTCTTAAACCAATTGTTGGAGTATGATATCATTGAGGAGGGGGGCTGAATTAGTGATATAAAATAATATATCAAATTTTAAAGCCAAATTTATACAACAACTAAAGAGAACTTTGTAGAGATAAAAATGTAAAGATAAGACATACATATGAAATTGTAATGGAAGATATTTCCTAAGTGGAAACCATCTAGGGGAATAAAACCACTCGAAGTGCTTCACTGGCTTAATTTGAAATCTATTTTTACAATTCCTCAATGGTTGTACAATTGTCTCACTTACAATCCTATCTCACTGATAGTCTTTCTATGTCTCACTATCTTTACAAATCACTATAAATTTCCACACATATAGAGTAAGAAAATCTAATCTTTTATAGTCACTACAACCTAATACCATACATCATTGAGCGCAAATGAGAGTTTGTGTTAATCAATATATGATACACAGTTATGAGCTACTATAGCCTCAATCATGTTTTTTTTATCATTATATCTCATTGCGCACAACTAACATAAACATATTTCGTCAAAAACCAAAATACTCTCTCTGTCTACACACATCAATAATCCTCCACTAACAAAAATATAAGATATCAAAAAATAATAAACTAATTGAAAATGTATTATAGAAATTGAATACAACTATATGAGATTCATTCATCCAATGCATGTTTCCATTCTATGCCATTCAATATGAATGTAAATATTCTTGGATGATGATACCTTAATATCCTAAAAAGCCTTTTGACAAATATAAATTTTAAGTTCTATTATGAAAACTAAAATTCAATATTAATTAGGTCCATCATTATCATTGATCAAAATCAATATTGTGTTATTTATTTCTACTCAAAAATTACATAACATATCTGCTCTTAATCTTTTAAGATAAAGAAACTTCTTTTCAAAAATAATTGCTATAATTACAAACTAAAATTTGTAGTTGAATCTCAAACTATAGATGCATCTGATTTCCAAAATAGTTTCAATAATGTTCTCATGTTTTAACCTCTACAATATAGACTTTATCAAAATAAAAACTCTCATAGCCAAATACTAGTTAAACACGAAACCAAACCACATGAATAAACTCAGCTTCAAAAGTAGTAGTATGAAAATATATGTATGAGAAGATCAAATAATCCTAGAACATAAACTTAATTCTCATAAACATGTATGAAGACCAATAAAAATAAAGACCATTTTACATTCTTCATAACTCTCAATCCCTTTACAAGGGTTAATACACAAAAAAAAATGAGAAGTATGTTGTGTTAGGGTAATAAAAAAGGTTACTCTGATCTGAGACGTATATTTGTTTAACAAGATAAAGGTAGAATTAAAAAATACACAACCAAATTCATAATTGTGAAATTGACTTGGCTAAACAAAGTATACATTCGATTAATAACACATATTGACAAAGCATTATCAAACTCAGGTTAGCAAATGACAAATCTGATAAGCATTTTTTACCAAGATAATAAAACATGATCATATTACCTTCATACACATCAATATGAAAATATTTAGACAATGAAACCATTAACAAAACCTAAAACACATGATAAACAAAAACATGGTAATAGAAAGAGAACACCTAGTAACAACTATCAGGTGCAAATATTCCTCAAAATATCGTGTATTCTTCTGTCTCAATGTTTCACATTAATAACTACGACCATTATAATTTTCTGAAAACATGATCACTGGTAACTGCTCTATTATTTATCAACCATCTTTCAAGAACACCCACAACTAATTTTAATAAAAAATTGTTCCAATGTGTCGTGCTCTAGCTCGAGAGAGCTACGGTTACCAAAATCAAACCCAAATTTACAACATACGTTGGATTTTCAAAATTAAATCTGATTGCTTGAGCCTCTTTTGTTGACTTTTAATTCTCCCTTGTTTTCCTGATAAGAGTAAATCAGATTTTATGAAGAATTTTAGAAGATATTTTAAAATGTGATTTTATGTGCACTTTGAAAGATAAGTTCAAATCTAATTTTGTTCTTTGGACAACAATTATTGTATATAGAAAAGAATATCTTTATTCTTGTAATAGACATGTAAGAAGTAAGTTTATTTGCAGCAACAACAAATAGATTATTTTTGTAAGTGCTCTGTTTTATCAGAGACTTGTTTTTATTGTAGTAGAAATTATTTGTAATCGATTGATCTGTTAAGAAGTGATTGTTTTGTATAGTCTTGTAAGAGTTTAGAGAAGCTCTTTGAAGTTTGTATGCAGCCCAAGTTGATGCAATTTTATTTTTCTTTGTAGAAGTTAATTTCCAGTTAATAGAAGCAAAAAGAAAGCTTGCGTATCTCCATCTATGTTTTGTGTTTATGCTCTACCATGTTTTGGAGTTTCTTTATTTTAGTTGTTTGCTAAAAAAGAGCATTTCCTGTGTGTTTCCAGAATGTATAGTGATTCTATATTATTTACATGGTATCAGAGATGATTGGCCCTCAATCTTTGTGAGTTTGAGCATTTTTTTTCTGGTTAATTATTTTTCGGGTACATGAGACATGGCTGGAGATGTAGGAAAGAGCTGGCAGCAGCCACCATCTTTCAGTGGACAAAAATATGATGTTTGGGAAAAGAAGATGAAGACTGTAATGATTGCAAATGATTTGTGGGAGCTTGTGATCAATGGATTCGTGGATGTGACTGACCCAACTCTATTTTCTTCCCTCACAAATAATCAGAAGACTCAATTGAAGGAGTCAAGGAGGAAAGATGCAAAAGCTTTGAGCTTGAATGAAACTGCCTTGAGAGAGGCAATATTTCTCAGAATAGCAGTAGCTGGTTATTCTAAAGAAGCTTGGGATATCCTTCATACATGTTTTAAAGGGACTAAAAAAGTTTGTGTGGTGAAGCTCAAAATGCTTCGAAGAGAATTTGAGACTTTTCTCATGGCGGACAATGAGTCCATTTCAGATTTCAGCTCAAGACTCTCTGGTTTGATAAACCACTTGAGAACAAATGGAGAAACCAAGGAGGAAAAAACACTACTAGAGAAAATTTTGAGAAGTCTACCCTAAAAATTTGATACTCTAGTTATTTCTATTGAAGAGGTAATGGATCTCTCAACATTAACTATTGATGAGTTGATGGGTTCTTTCCAAACCCATGAGCATCGAATTAATAGATCAACAAATTCTTCTCAAGAGAAAGCTTTCAGAGCTCAATCAAAATCAAGAGGTAGGGAGAGAGGAAGAAAAAACTTTGGAAAAGGCTCAAGAGGCAGAGGTCGTGGCATCTCTGGACAACAAAATGTTGGAGAAGAAATCTCAGAATGAGCAGCCACAAATGAGGGAGCTAGCAGCTCTCAGAATAAGAAGAATAGTAACTCAAACAAGAACAAGGTTGAGTGCTATTATTGTCATAAATTTGGGCATTATGCAAGTGAATGCTGGAAAAAGCAAGGTGATCAATCAATGCAAAGGGTAAATGTTTCTGATGTGAAAGTGGGTGATGGAAATAATCTCACAACCTTCATCATGTGCAATATTGGTGAACAAGGCAGCCCTGAAGTCTTGTATTTAGACAACGGTTGTAGTAACCACATGAGTGATAATGAAAGTTTTTTTATTTCATTGATAAATCTATCAAGTCATAAATTAGAATGGGGAACAATAGAATTGTTCCAGTTGTGGGGAAAGGATCTATTATGATCCGCACCAACCAAGGTGAGAAAAAAGAAATTCAGAATGTTTATTTTTCCCTAGGTATAAAGCATAATTTGATAAGTGTTGGACACCTCATTCAAAATGGATATAAAGTGTTTCAAAATGGATATAAAGTGTTGATTGAGAATGATCAATGCATCATTTATGAGAAGGATGAGAGTAAAATAATTGTTGCAGCACTCCAAATGAAAAAGAATTGAATGTTTCCATTGAAGGTAGAAATATGTTTCGCTTCAATTTCAGCAGCTGCATCTACCAAGAAAGCATGTACATCAGTACAACAATCAGCTTTCAAGAGCGTGATTGAAGACCCCTCCAAGATATGACATTTAAGGTATGGACATCTTGGCTATGGTGGTTTAAGTTTATTTTCCAATAAAAGAATGGTAGATGATTTTCCATGTATTAAAGAGCTCAGTAACAAGTGTGAGGCTTGCATTTTGGGTAAGCAACATAGGTTTCCCTTTAATTCTAGAAACTCTAGAAGGGAAAGAGAACCATTAGAGTTTGTGCATACTGATTTAGTTGGCCCTATGCAAATCACTTCCATTGGGGGGAGTACTTATTTTATGACCTTCATAGATGATTTCAGTCATAAAACATGGGTGTATTTTATGCAAAATAAATTTGAAGCTTTTGATAAGTTTTTAGAATTTAAAGCCTAGGATGAAAAAAAAAGTGGACATTACCTTAAATTCCTAAGGTCAGATAGAGGGGGGGAATATAACTTCAATTTTTTTGTGAGATTTTGCAAGTAGAATGGCATAAAGAAGGTGCTAATGGCCAGTTATACTTTGTAGCAAAATGGAGTGGCTGAAAGAAAGAATAGGACCATCATTAAGATGGCAAGGATCATGATCAAAGCAAAAGGACTCCCAATTGAATATTAGGGAGAGGCTATAGCAACAATCATCTATTTAATAAATAGAAGTCCTACAAAGGCAGTCTGTTACAAGATTCCATTAGAAGCATGGGCAAAGCATAGATGGATAGTTGAACACTTGAGATTCTTTGGGTGTGTAGCATATGCACACGTGCCAAAGGAGCAAAGGCAAAAGTTGGGTGACAAGGGTGTGAAGTGTATCTTTTTGAGATATAATCTTGATTCAAAGGGATATAGATTGTATAACCCTGTCACCAAAAGATCATTATTTCAAGAGATGTGGAGTTTATAGAGAATGAGTCATTGAATGGATCGGTGGACACATCATCAAGCACTTCAAGTAAAGTGCCTATTATTTCTGAAGATGATGATGTTAATGAACAACAAGATGATATAAAAATAGATATAGAAGTCTCGAGAAGGTAGAAAATTGGCCCAGTAGAGACCAATAACAATAATACTGAGAGTTGTGATCCCACTCTCACCTCCCTAGTGCCAAGAAAGACCAAGAGCCTAAGGGAGATTTACCAAGATGAAAGGTATGAAAATGAATATAATGAAACCATCAATTTTGCTTTATTTTCTCATAGTGATCCAATTTATTTTGAGGATGTTGAAAAAGAAGAAAAATGGTGTAAGGTCATGGATGAGGAAATAAATGTAATTAAAAGAAATGAAACTTGGGAGCTCACTATTTTACCTCCTAACAAGAAAGTTATTGGAGTTAAATGGGTTTACAAGACCAAGAGCAATATTGAAGGAAAAATAGATAGGAATAAGGCTTGATTGGTGGTCAAGGGGTATAAATAGCAGTTTGGTAGAGATTATGATGAAACCTATGCCCATGTTGCAAGAATGGAAACCATGGGTGCTACCATAGCAATTGCAGCCCAACACAAATGGAAGGTATATCAAATGGATGTGAAATCTTCCTTCTTGAATGGAGTATTGAAAGAAGAGGTTTATGTGGAGTGACCACCTAGTTATGAAGTTCCGGGTCATGAAGGTAAAGTGTATAGGCTCAAGAAGGCTCTTTATGGGCTTAAGCAAGCTCCACAGGCATGGTATAGTAGAATTGACTCATATTTGATGACCAATGGCTTTTGCAAAAGTGATGGTGAGCCCACTCTTTATATCAAGGAAACAAATGGTAATATTTTAATTGTTGTCTTGTATGTTGATGATGTAATTTTTAGTTGGGATAATGATTTCCTCATTGCTGATTTTAAAGAGGCCATGTAAAGAGAGTTTGAAATGTCAGACTTAGGTCTCTTGAGATATTTTCTAGGCATAGAAGTAAAAAAAATGCATGATGGAATTTTTATGGGTATGTGCAGGATCACGGTATGCCAAACAGGTCCTTAAGTGGTAATGATAATTCAGAAAATTAGGGTTAGACAAGTTCACACAAAAATTTGAATAAGATATCAATATTATAGAAAAAATATGTAAGAAGACAATATATACAAATTTGAATTTAGTTTCTAAGATACTAGCCCTTTTTTGAAAAAAATTATTCTATATTGCAAAAATTTCAAATTTCAATGCGGTAGTATGAAAATTTTAAGAAAAAGATAAGAAGTAGGTGTACGTCTGACCACCATAAACACAATCAAATGATAATTTTTTTTTAAAAGATTCTATATATAAGTAGTAGATTCATGTCCAGATTTGACACATGTTTTTTTGAATTTTTTTCCAAGTAAATAATTAATTATAATTTTTCTACTACAACTTTTTTAGAATATATAAAATCTCGTGTTTGACCACCTTAACTTAGTCTAAACTTCATCAAATTGAAAAAAATAATTTTTTTTATTATAGTAGGTAAATAATAGAATGTGACTCAAGTTTTTGATTTCAAAAATGTTATACCATTTGAAAGTTACAGCTATTTTTCAATCAGTCTATCAACCAGGACTAAAAAGATAAGAAGTAGGTGTATGTCTAACCACCTTAAACATAATCAAATGATAATATGTTTTTTACAAGATTACAGAAATAAGTAGTAGACTCATGTCCATATGTGATGCATATTTTTGTGTATTTTTTTTCCAAGTAAATAATTAATTATGATTTCTCTTCAAAAAAAATTTCAAAATATAAAAGCTCCCATGTCTGACCACCTTAACTTAGTCTAAACTTCATCAAATTGATTTTTTTTTCTTTCTTTATTATGGTAGGTTAAGCATAGAATGTGATATATGTTGGATATTTAAAAAATGTTATACCATTTGAAAGTTATAGTTGATTTTCAATCAGTCTACCAATCAGGACTTCTTTTCACATCGCCACTTTTTGGCATACCATGATCTTGCACATACCCTTATCTCTCAAGAAATATATGCAAATCAAATCTTTAAGAGATTTAAAATGCAGAATAGAAAGGCTGCCCCAAGACCAACTATGGTAGGTCTAAAGCTAAGCAAGAATGATTATAGCATCAATGTGAATCCAAATTTGTTTAAAAGCTTGGTTGGAAGTTTGATGTATTTAACAGCTACTAGGCCGGATATTATGCATGCCGTAAGTTTGATTTCCAGATTTATGGAAACCCCAAAGGAATCCCATTAGCAAGAGGGAAATAGAATACTAAGGTATGTGAATGGCACCAAGGGATATGGTATTTTATATACTGCAGCAAATGATTCTGGATTGATTGGTTACACAGACAGTGATTCAGCACGGAGTTTGGATGATCAGAAGATCACTTCTGGATATGTCTTTCACATAGGTTCAGGTGTAAGCTCATGGGCTTCTAAAAAGAAACCCATAGTTTCTCAATCTACAGAAAAGGCTGAATATATAGAAGCAAATGCAACAACATGTCAAGCTATTTGGCTGATAAGGATCTTGGCAGAACTGAAGGAAAAACAAGAGGATGGAAACAAAATATTTTTTGACAATATTTCCTCAATAGCTTTGTCAAAAAATATTGTGCTTCATGGAAGAAGTAAGAACATTGAAATCATGTATCATTTTATTAGAGAATTAGTTTTTAATGGTGAAATAAAAATGGAGTTTTGTAGGTTAGAGCAGTAGCTAGTAGACATTTTCACCAAGCCATTAGGCATTGAAAGTTTTGAGTGCCTAAGGATAAATCCGGGCGTAGTTCTTTTGGATCAAGTATGATCATGTTTAGTCGGCTCAAGACAATGGGGGAGTGTTGAATTTTTAGAATTAAATCCGATTTCTTGAGCCTGTTTTGTTGACTTTTAATTCTTTCATGTTTTTCTGATAAGAGTAAATCAGATTTTATGAAGACTTTTAGAAGATATTTCCAAATGTGATTTTATGTGGACTTTAAAAGATAAGTTCAAATCTGATTTTATTCTTTGGACAAAAATTACTCTATAAAGAAAATAATATCTTTATTCTTTCAATAGACATGTAAGAAGTATGTTTATTTGCAACAACATCAAATAGATTGATTTTGTAAGTGCTCTATTTTATTAGAGACTTGTTTTTATTGTAGAAGAAATTATTTGTAATTGATTGATCTATTAAGAAGTGATTGCTTCAGATAATCTTGTAAGAGTTTAGAGAATCTCTTTGAAGTTTGTATGCATCCCTAGTTGCTGCAAGTTTATATTTCTTTCTAGAAGTTAATTTCTAGTTAATAGAAGCAAGAAGAAAGCTTACATATCTCCATCTGTGTTTTGTGTTTATGCTCTATCCTAGTTTGGGGTTTCTTAATTTTAGTTGTTTGCTGAAAGAGAGCATTTCCTGTGTGTTTCCATAATATAGAGTAATTCTATATTCTTTACATAATTAATATGAATACCAAAATGGTATTTACACTAAACTTACCTTTACCACAAAAATTTACAATTAGAACAACATCAATGTCATCAAACGCACTAAGTATAATATTAACACATGAAGGATTACTAGGGGTTGAACATAAGGCCTTCCTAGTAAAACAACTTATAATTCCATGGTCACAATGTTGACCCATTGTTATTCTATGACTATGGAATGAAAGTTTGATCGCCTTAAATGATGCTTTGAGAATAATATAGGATTTTGGAAAACAATATTGAAAATTTACAAAGGATATCAAATTTGAACATTAGAATGATGCTTTTTAATATAAACCAAAAGTTATCCCTGATTGTGCAATAGTGATTCCAACGTACTAAAATTGTGTGTAACTGAATGCAATGATAATCACCCCTTTTTCAATCTGATTACTAATACTGATACTCAAACAAAAAGTAATGAGTATGTAAATTGGTCAAACTTGCTCATACTTATCATGATATAATGTTATAATCACACGATGTGCAAACCAATATTTTATACTAAACTAAATATGCACTATACAATATGTAATTGAATCATAAGTATCTCATCAAGTGAGTAAACATAACAATATCTATAATCTGAATATAATTTGATCAATCTCAACTAGGATCATGAAGATGATGTAAATTAAACATATCGAGTGCAATATGAATATCAATATATATGAGCACCATATGTAACTGAATATATTGACAAATGGAAAATACATCTTATCAACTAAACATGCATCATATTAGGGATTTTGACATCAAGGATAACCAAGAGGGCATAAACATAGAGACAAGGAGAATAAAATACCTGACACCGTAAAAAAATTAGCAAAAATTGTTCCATTAATAATATCCCAAACAATTATGCAACTATGTGCAACAAATTATGAGTGGCCTTGAATGGTTTGGTTTTTTTTTTTTGATCTAACCAAATACATAAAATGATAAATAGATAACCCATATTCTAGTTAAGCTAAATAAAATAGGATGATGTTAGTGGATGACTTAAACTTTCCTAAAGCTTAATTAAATAAGAAAACATCAATAATGAACCAATTCTAGAACTAGAAAAAATTTCTCAAAATTTTCATAGAAGATTTACAATATTGGCTAATTGCTTACATTATTACAACATAAAAATCAGCGATCTAGAAACCATTTTTTATAGCTCCAAATATACACACATATTTTGGGAAAATAGTCAAATTAAAAAATGACCGCCTTTCTTGGGGTTTTATTTAGAAAGTACGTATGTGGATGTTTTTTTGTAGGAATTCATGCAAGTGGGTTTTGGCATGCATATTAGAAGCAAAATTATTGATGTTGGCTAATGGAATTTCATGTAGTTTATTTTCTTCATCTAGGGGTAAGATAAGGAGATCCTTTGTCTCCTTTTAATTCATCATAGCTGAGGGTTTGAGCTAATTAATAGCCATGATGCATCAAATATTTTTGTAGAAAGAAATTAATATTACAAATTCACATTTGGACAGTACTCATATTTATGTATATGATATTTTTCTTTTTGGCCAACAAACGATGATGGAGGAAAGAGTGATTAAAAAAGCACTTGATGGATATTGCTTGATTTATGGCTAGAAAATAAACCTTGTTAAATTTTTGTTTTTTAAAACTTCAATGTGATGGGTAAAGTAAAACATATCATTAAAAATATGGGATTTAAGGAAGATGCTCTCCCTTAGAAATATTTGGCAGCACCTCTATTATATGGGTCTAACACAAAAACATATTGGGATTCTATAGTTTCTTCTATAAAAGATATAATCTCTTCATAAAAGGCAAGCTCATTGTCTTTGGCTGGTTGAATTCTTCTAATTAGATTAGTATTATTATCCATCCCTAATTATATCATGTCTATGTTTCTAACTCCATATGGGGTGATTCAAAAGTTAATTAAAATTATGAGATATTTTCTTTGGAAGGGTAATTTGGATGATAAGAATAAGGTTCCTTTGGTCCCTTGGAAGCTTATTTGCAAATACAAATTGTAAGGTGGTTGGGGAATTCATGATTTAATATTGAAAAATTTGATTATTGGTGTGAAATTGGTCTGCAAGTTGTATACAAGTCCATTGTCATCATGGGCTCAAATTATTTGGTCAAAATATTTAGAATATGAGCTTTCCAAATATATTTTTACTAGCTTGATTCCTCCTAAAGGACCTACTATGTGGAATTTCATTGTGAAAAGTATAGAAGTAATTATATCATATCTCTCTTGGGTAGTTAAGGCAAGGGATAAAACATAATTTTAGGAAGATTCATGGAATGTCCATTCTCCATTAGATTCTCTTCGAAATCCACATCAAGGTAAATAAATTCTATAAAGTCTTGGGTTTCTAAGATAAAGGATTATTTTATAATTGAGGATCCTCTTAAGGAAGTGAGATTGAAATATTTCTTTGCCCTTCAAATTCCTCCCCGTGAAGATAAAAACTTGCATGATCTACTAAATCATAGTTTACTCTTACCATCTTGACTATCTTATTTGGGCTCCTACTAAGTGTGGTAGTAATACAATAAACAAATAATATCAATCTCCTTTTAAGAAAACCTCTTAGTTGCACCTACGAGGTTTCTCATTCTATTGGAATGATGGGGTTTTTCCTAAGGCATGTTCTTTTTCATGGTTGGATATAAATGATAGAATTATCATAGTTTCTTACTTGTCAAAGCTTAGGATCATCTAATTTGTTTCATGTTGGTTATGCATTCAAAATCTAGAGGTAACATATCATCTGTTGATACAATGTCCTTTTTCTCAAGATTGCTAGGTATTTCTCATTAATAAATTAGGTTGGTCTAGCCCGCTTCGAAATTCATGTATTGACCTTCTAGATTAATGGCCTATTTTGTACAAGGATTACTATTTGTAGTTTTATGTAATATGTCCTCCATTATTCTGTCTTGGTCTTTATGGTGGGAGACAAATAAGAGGGGTTTTAGGAAACAAGTGTTTTCAGTATTTAAATGTCTTGAGTGGGTTGATATCACTATCTCAGAGAGTGTAATGGTCTATACCTCAAGACTTAAAATCTTTTAGTCTATTATCACCAGTTTTTAATATATGGTTCTCAACCATTAGCCCCTTATCTCTTTGTCGTTTACAGGAAGTTTAATCAGAAATTCTCCAACTATACCTCCAACATTTTCTATGAAATGGATTTCCCCTAATGTACCTTTTCTTGAGCTAAATTTTGATGGATCCTATAGAGGTAACCTAGGTAAGTTGGGAGCAGGTTATATATTAATAGATTGCCATAGTAAACTCATTATAGCTCAAGACATGTCTCTTCTAGATGGTACAAATAATGTAGATGAAGCCTTAGCCCTTCTAATTTCAATTAGATTAGATTTAAGAAATCTAATTGAGTTCATACACATTGAAGGGGATTCTCAGGTTATAACCTCTACATTTTCTTCTAAAAAGATCATCATATGGTAGTTACAGTTTGTTTTGGTTAGAATGTGGATTTAGTGCTTTCCAATGGTGTTTTAATTAATAGTTGTCATTGATTTCATTATACTCATATCTCAGCTTTTGTTGTATCAGCTACTATTTGTTGGCATATTGTTGTAATAGTTTTTGTGTAGCGACAGATTGGCATATCAAATGGAGTGACTGAAATGATTATTGATAGCTTGTGGTCCCTAGAATCTAAATTTTGGTATATTTTATGCTCAATCCTAAATGGATGTTTTTCGATCTTACATTTGGTTTTTTAACATGTACCTTGGAGAAGGTGTTTTCTAGCATGGTATTTTGTATTGGTCACATTGGTCCTTATTTCATTCCTTCCCACCACGGGAACATTTTTGTGTGACCAATTTCAAATTGTGTAGCCAACCTTGTGGATTTCACGGTGTTGTATAAATAAGGAATGAACATATCCAAGAAAGTGAATATATACATGTAATATACAAGTCTAAATTATATGTGAAGTGACTAACAATTCATGCGAAGGAGATATGTGTTCTTACAGAGTAATCTCTAGATCTTAGAGGTGGATTCTATTTCTTTTCATCTCTTTTGGTAGTGATCCACTGTATCGGTAGTGAGCTACTGTGTATGAATAGTGAGCCCTTGTGTATTAACAATGAGCCCCTATGTATTGGTAGTAAGCCCTTGTATATTGGTAGTGATTCCTCTTGCAGTGAGGATTTATGGTAGTGAGCCTTCGTATAAAATCACCTTTGGTGTCACCTTAACATATTTTTTACGTAAAGAAGCTCAAATTTATATCAACACATATGAACAACATTTCCATAAATTGGATATATTGTAGTAATTTACAAAGAGAAAGGAGCATGTAGCAAGTGAGAGGAAATTCAAATTTTAAAAATGAAATTGGCGAGCTCCGTGGCACTCTACAAGTGGGTCACAGCCGCCCCTCTATTGGAATTTGGGTTGATTTTGGAAAAGATCGGGATAACGCGATAAAATATGTGGAAGGCGAGAATGACCCAAGAGATGGGGACTCTACAGATAGAGGTAATACTTTCAACCTAGGGGGGAAGGATGCTCCTTAGAAGGAAAGACATTGGTCCTCCTTGTTTGGTGTCAAATCGTCTAGGAAATCAATTTTCCTGGAGGTAACAAATTTATTGAAACCCTGTAAAGGGGTATTTTCTATTTCTATACAAAATTCCTTCATTGATCATTCTCTCTATGCAATGGCCTTTACTCTAGTAGGGAAGTGTTTTGGTCCTAGACTATATATTATTTTTTTTGTGGATGACTCTCTTGTTGAGGTGGAGATGGTTTGTATCCAAAGGAGGTGTTCTACTATAAGGGGACTAGTGTTTCCCTTTCTTAAACCATCATTTGTTTGTAAAATAACATTGACCAAGTTCTTTCTTTTCACCATATGACACCTATTGAGATGGAATTTTTGGATGGTGATGTGATCTTATGGTTCTATTAGAAGGTTATGAGAGCCTTTTCAAAACCTATAGTGAATGTTGCAGGATCCTTTCAAAAAAATTTGGATTATTGGTTTGAACCTTTCTTTCTAGTAGCTTAGGCTTCTCTTGTTTTACATGCTATAGGCTATTACTTTTTGTTGTTTGTTCAGTTTTTGTAGGCATGTGATCTTTCTTTTGTAGCTATTTCTTTTTTAGTTTGGCATCCCATTAAAATTTATTTTTAAAAGATTTTTGGGCCCCTTCAAGATCTATTGTACCTTAAAAAAGAATATTAGTACTAAAATATGACCTTAGCCATAACTTGTGTCTTGGCCTCATTTATTAGTAGATAATGGAATCTCAAATATTGTCTTAATGTTAAAGCGTATCGCTAAATCTATGAATTTATGGATCAAGAGGGTCATTACAAATAGTGAATATTATAGTGAGCAACATTGATCATTGAGACCATTGCTAAACTTAAGATGTCTTTAGCATTGATCATGAATATTATTAGTAAGTTTAATAAAAATTAAAAATAATAGAGATCATTACAAGACAATCAATTAAATTTGAAAAGGTTATGATAATGAGTATCATTGCAAATATTAAATATTATATTGAATGTTATCAATGTAAAGTTCAATTAATTTTTTTTTTTAGAAAATGGAGGCCTTTCTGCGTAAGAAAAACTAGAGATTCATGGGACCAACCACATGGCCCTCAAAGAGCACTAAGAAAAGGGAATGTATAGCTAGAAAGAATGGAAGGAATAAGATCAAGGAAGGGAATGGTCGGAACCTTGGCCTAAATAAACAACAACAAACTTTCAAACAGCTACCTAGGCCTGCTCTCCAATCACAAGAAACAAAGTTTAGACGGTGCCAACAGCAGTGTTGGGAAAGCTCTCAGAAGCTCCGAATGCCATTAAATAGATGGATGTTTCCTCCTCTAATTCCTAAATCCATTCCGATATTCCAAACCACCAGAGCGGGAAGACTATTTAACCCTCCACTCCCAAAGAAGGCCTAGTCCACTTTGCATTGGGACATTCAAAAAAGAAGATTAGAAATATTCAGGAATAATAATTTAACATGGAAAATGGAGTGGTCAAAAAATACCAAAAACCTCAAATGCATCCTAATATGTGAACTCTGTTAGTCATAGATGTTAGCCATAGAGTATACATTAATCTATATTAGTTATACTATGTGTTACCAATGGTACTTAGTTACTACCAGACGACAGTTGGGAATTGGTGGTGACATTCGGTCACACCCCTTGAGGTCTATATAATAAATGTACTTTCTCTTTGGAGATATAATAGAGGAGAGTGACTATTGTAAATGTACCGAAGTTAGGAATTATTAATAAATATTATTGTATTCTCTGATCTATCTTATGTATTTGCATTTCCACACAACGTATATGCATCAGTAAACTAGGTTACCCTAGCGGTAATCATTTGGAATCGCTGCCTAGACATACTTGAGAAGGAATAAAATTAATAAATTTATGTGTTGATTATTTCCTATGGAGAAGTGAGAAAAGAATTCATGCCCAACCAATTGAATAAAAATAGAAAGAAGGAACTCGAGGAGGAACAAGCCGATAGAAAATATGTACTCGCACAATAGTAAGCCGAGCAAAGGGATAAATACAAAAGATGCGCCAAAGGACTACCAAAGGGAGTAAGTGAAGGCAAGGGTCTGGAGGTATCTGACCAGGAGGCTAGCAAAAGTGACAAGGAATACCTAGAGGAAACAAGGAGCTTTTTTGGGTCCTTAACCTTAACCCCACAGATGGAAGCAAGAGAAGCCCGAAGGAAGGAAAAAGAGGAAGCCGCACTGAGGAAGGGTCATGATACTGTTGCCACCATGAGCATTAAAGTGACCCATGGGAAGAGGTATCATAGTAGCCCACCAAGCCTAGACAATTGTAGTAGTTCAAGGACATCAAGTGGTATGGTACCAAACAATTTTGTGGTACCGACGTCGACAGTACAATCCCAGTAACACAACCAGTGTTGCAAACATAGTCGGTGCGTAGAAACATAAACATGGCAACCAACAAGGTGAAGTGGCCAAAATTCCATGGAGATGGAAAAGAAGATCCTCTTCGGAATTTCCTCACATGTCAGAAAAGCTGGTCTGTGAATGGAGTTACTGACCAGGATGAATGGATGACATAGTTTTCAGCAACCCTCCAAGGGGTAGCAATCGATTGGTACTCCAACTTAGACAAAACAAGAGTCAACATTTGGGACTTATTAAAGAAATCATTTGAAAAGGATTTTAGGCTCCTACGAGACGACAATGAAATCATCTCAGAAATATATGGAACCAAACAAGGAAAAAAGGAGACTGTGCAAGCCTACAACCGTCGACTGAAGGAGTTAGTCAGAAAAATGGATAGCCAGCTAGTGGATGGCTTGAAGAAAACATGGTTCGTAGAAGGCCTGAAATTGAACCTACGGAGGAAAATGAAGATAGTGCCTCCTACCTCATACGAAGATGGCTATAACTAGGTGATGGACTTGGAGAGAGAACATAAGACCTCCAAGAAGAAAAGAAGCAAGTCTTCTTTTGATGAAGATGACACTATGGACGATGACAGTAGCAGTGATGGCAAGTCAAAGAAAAAAGTCATGGAACTCCAAAAGGACATGGAAACAATGATGAATGAGTTCAAGACCATCAAAGGGGGTACCAGCAAGGGGGAAGATGACATGTGGTGTATGGACTACAAGGAGAGCAGCCATACGAAGGGGTTGTGTCCCAAAAATGCATTGTGTGACATTTGCTAGATCATGGGCCATTCCACCAAGGAATACCCATACAACATGAAAGTCAGGAATCAACAAGTGCTATTTACCCAAGAGAAACCATCTACATCGGGCGGGTATGGAGGCAACCAACGCAGTGGTGGAAGGGGAAGTAACAATAGAACCAACACCAACACAAGGATTCAAATACAATATGACTCCAAGGGTCGACCAGTGATCTAGTGCTGAGCTTGCAATCAATGGGGCCACTTTGCAAAGGACTACGACAAGGGAAACACCCAGTAGAAGCTATGCTAGTAGTGTGGTCCTGGCAACCACGAGGATGCCAACTGCCCAAAATCTGGCATTAATTGGCTAGACATAGATGGAAGCACAAGTACGGTATTAACTGTCACCCAAGGGAAATAAAAGAAAACAATATATCTAGACCCTCGAATAGAAAAACAACGGGCATGGGAGCCTAAGGAAGAAATAGATAAGGTGACGAAGACATAAAAAAAAATATGGGAGATGGCCACCACCTCGGATCAAAGGGAGGTAGAGAAAAACATTCTGAGACAAGTGTTACATTTAGAGGTACCGGTGAAACTCCAAGACCTCCTTCACACCATGCCTCGCTTGGGAACGACACTGTTGGGGAACTTGGCCACGCAAACAAATACCACATGTATCGACATCCTCGGAGGGTCTTCAATTGACCTGATGATACTTTCTATAAACAACAGGAGGTAACTGATAGTCGTGGAGATGGGTATCCTTGGAAGCACTCTCATAGACACCATTGTAAATGGTGGGTCCGGAATAAATGTACTTTCAGAGGAGACATAGAAAAAGTTGGGGAAACCCACGCTATGGCCTCCAACCTTCAACTTCTTGGGAGCGAACCAGCACGACATCAAACCCATCAGAACTCTCATGGCTCAACGCATCATGATTGAGACATAGTCCTTTATACTCGACTTTGTGGTGATCCCACTAAAAAAAAGGGGTACGAGGCTATTTTGGGACAAGGGTGGATCACCTTGGTGAAGGTGAACAACAATAGAAAGTGGAACACACTCACCATGGAGACTTTTGGGATGAAGTACGTGATTGACCTTTGCAAGCATATGGTGAGCGAGGAGTTAGCATCTTCAGACTCAAAATCTGAAGTAGATAAAGTGGGAGGAGATGGAGGGAAAAGAAGAATAAAGCCCAATGAAAAAGGGGTTTGGAGTTGGAAGAATGTTCTGGGGATGATGGAGATTCAATGAATGGCCTCTTTCATTGGCAGATGGAAGATTATGAGTTCTTCCCACCATCTTGTAATATGCTAAGCATTAGGGAGGAGGAAGCCGCCTCTGCACATGAGTTTATGGAGGAAGAACCCATCAAATACTAGGAGGTAAAATCAAAGGGGAAAAACCTCGGTGATGACATTTGTTTCAACAACAATTGGAACCCCATGGCCACGGCCTTCAAATTCATTATTCTCCTTCTTCTTATATATGGGCCAGTGATCGTGGTCCCTATAGAATTTGTTGTTCGCAGCCTTTAGATCACCATCGAAAATAGACCCAACAAAAAAGTTTGGGAAGTCGACTATGACGGGGCCATCTAGCTGTGTACTCTCAATGAATGGGAGATATACGAGGCGATTAGCAGTTCCAAATTGAAACCTCACCTGGAGGGGATGGACAAAGCACCCAAAAAGACTGACAGAGCCACTAAGGGGATGAAAAGGGACCTGAGAAACTAGAGAGGCCAGAGGAATGACCGGAGAGGCACCCAAAAGGTAATTAGATTAGGTAATTGATCCAAAAAAAATTAAAAATTAAAAAAAAATGAAACTGTACGGCCAATACTGTATGACTATACGGGAAAGCTTGGAAATGAACCATATGACAAAAGTTTGTACGGCCCCACACCGTTGCCATGCATGAAGAAGCAATGATGCTAGCACATAAGACTGCACGACCATACAACATGATAGGCTAGAGGTCGTATGAATGACAATGCAAGTTTGAAAAGAAAAAGGCTATAAATCCGTACGACATATCACTGGTAGTGATGAGTGAAGACCATACATCATTTTACAGCACAAAGACCATGAGGAAGAACGTCATACAACATCAAGCAAGGAAGAGACGAGCATCTATTTAAATAGTCATTGGTGACATGTAACTTATTGGATGTTTGATAATGTTAAGTTGAAGATAATCCTAGACATTAAATCAGTTAATGGTTTGTATTGTCATTGATGTCAACTTGATATCATCTATACGATCATGTACATAATGCCAAAGACTTCAGAGAATCAATGAAACAAAGGTTATGATTTCAGCAATGCATAAAAGTCAAGTATTCACTTAGTGACAAAAAACACTAACGGAGTGCACACCGACGGTCAGAGAAAAGAAGAACAGTCACGATGATACTCGATGAGCTAAAGTATAGTGTTTCCCGACGAAGAAAAACTATAGTGATGCTCGACGAGAAAAGTTAGAAGGTTGTCCGATGAGTAAAATTCCAATGATGCCTGAAGGATGGAGATCATGAAGCTAACTCGAGTCACACCGACGGAACTTTCAGTTGTCACCAACAATTAACTACAGAGGTGACCGATGGAACAAAGAGTTTAGATATCGACAAAATATCTAGCTGGCAAGAGCTAAAGATAGACTTAACTAGTTGTTTTCTTTATTTTATTTGGCCAGAGTTAATTGATTGATTTAAAGATGATTTTTAGAGTTGGAAAGAAGATAATTATGAGACACATAAGGAGTTATGCTTTAAATCTAATTGGCTGGATTATTTTTCACGTCAAGAATCAAGAATCAAGAAACAGTAATATCGTGTCTATATAAGAGACAAGCCCAATTCATTTATGAATGGGATTAAGGGGAGTGAATAGAAAGAGGATGTTGAAGAGAAACTGATAAAGAATAACTTCATATAGTTGTGATCAATCAAGCTGAAGGAGATCTAAGGAATTTTGTAGACACTAACGAATAGTGAACACAACATCACAAAGGAGAAAGTGTGGAGCACAAAGAATTGAATTGATACATTGATCAGAGAGGTAATGTACTTAAATAGATATGAAAATTTGTATTTCAAAGTTGCATCATGAACAGGTCATAGTGTTTCAGTTTAATCATTGAAGCATCAAGTCTCTTAATTGAGCAAGACTTAACAGTCTTCTATATATTGAGGTACATCCCAAGGAGTGCCAAAAAGGTTGATTTATGAAAGTAGCATTGGACTTGCCTGATACCTATTAACAGTCTAAGAATGAGGCTGATTCAAGGATGGTAGCAATAGATGCCCGATACTAAGTGACAACCTCTATGCATAAAATCCTCTAACAAGGTCACACTTAACCAGTATTTGTAACGTTAAACAGGGTTGGCTCCTAAGAAGGCTCACTTTAGAAGAGTGAAAATTTGGGGTACCGGTCCCAGTGGTTTTTCCCTTAACAGGGTTTCCACATTAAAAATTAATGTGTTATGTGTGTATGATTCATTTCTTTATTGTTTTGTATCTGACATAGTTAACACGGGATTGATCGGTATACTCTGCTTATTTACTGAGTTTCTATAAATAGTTATACTACTTATCAGTAATCAAGAAAGAATAAGGATTGATAGAGAACACTGACAGACAGTTAATCATTATAAGTATTTCATGGCATGCATCTTGTAGGGACATAATAATCTGAGGTTTATTGATTGGTGGTTAAGTTTGAAGGATAAATTTTTCAGGTCACTGATTCACCCCCCCTTTCAATTATTACTAACAGTCATACGACCATACAGAAATTGAAAGCAAGAGATAAGGTCACACCATATGGATAGGGGAGGAAACCATTCAAGTAATACCGTACGGAGCAACAAACTCTATTAAAACCAAGTTGTGCCTATAAGCCAATACGCCAGTCGACATCAGCCTATGCATTTTGTGGTTCAAATGGGAGGATTAGGCATGGCTATATCATACAGCCATACCGAGAAGGGTTTTTGGGAAAAACTGTATGAAATTTATTGCGGGAGAAAGTAAGCACGACGCCGTATGGAAGCTAGTTAATTAGGGTTAGTTATTTATTTTGTATAAGAACACAAATAAAGAACAACAAATTAGATATGGCATCAAAGGGAACGACATTTGCATAGGCACCATAACACAGTTGGCAGAGGAGAGAGGCAAGAAAATGGTGTGTGCCATGGACTTTTGTGTGGGTTTAAAGGTGCTAAATTGGTCTTGGCGGCTGGGGCACTGCCCCTCAACCCCGTCGGGGAGTTGCCCCTTTACCCCACCTAGGGTATTGCCCCAGGACCCTGCAGGGGTGCTGCTCCTTGACCCTACTGGGGGCACTAGCCCTAGACCCCCATTTTATTTTTGATGCGGACTACAATAAAGAGTTTGGGGTACCCGTGTCGTCAGGGTAAGTGTTGGGTTTGTTCCACCTAGTGAGAAAGAAGTTTGTGGTGAAGCGTTGGAGGGGAATCCATAATTCACCGATGGAGATGGATTTGGAGGTTGTGAACACATAGTGTTACCCTGAGATGAGACCCAGAGATGCTTGAGGCATTGATTGTCCACGCGCCAGTGGTGGTGAGAGCGGTAGCAGGGTACTACGCTTTTAGGAGTATGTCTTGGCTGGACATGAGGTTTTCATGGTGGAGGCACAAAGAGCTCGGGAGGAGCTACCACCAGGATGGAGGCAGTAGAGCAAGAATTTTCTCAGTGTACCAATTAATTGCGTGTGGAGAAGGTAACATGTCTATTGAGGATAGATTAGCTATGGAGGTAGTATCATTTGAGCAACAGATTTGCAGCACTTGGTAGAGGCTGAGACTGAGCAACATGTTTTGGTTCTTGTATGTCGTGGTTTATCATTCCTATCTTGTTCTGTCCCGGTCATTTTGTTGTTGTCCAAAGAAAACTTTTCTTTAGGGGGGATGATGTTAGCCATAGATTTTACATTATTCTATGTTAGTTATATTATGTGTAGCCGACGGTACTTAGTTACTACCAGACGACAGTTGGGAATTAGTTGTGACATTCGGTCACACCCCTTCGGGTCTATATAAGCAATGTACCTTCTCTGTGACAATATAATAGAGGAGAGTGACTATTGTAAATGTACTAAAGTGACGAATGATTAATAAATATTATGGTATTCTCTAATCTATCTTATGTATTTGCATTTCCGCACAATGTCTATGCATCAGTAAACTAGGTTACCCCAGTGGGTAAACAGACTCCAACTAGGAATTCATCTTTAAGGATAGAAATTGCCTCTCAAATCATTAATATGAGATGGAGACCTGTCAACAGACCCCAAGAAAATGCAAGGCATTCCTAACAGGATCTAGCCATACCGGCTGATATAGGAGAGACTATGCATAGATGTGCAAGCCTGATGGAGATCACTAAGTTAATGTCTATGCATGGTCATCCTCTGCCGAGCTCAGAAGATGTCACCATCACCTTTTCCTCAAATTTTTTGGCTCAAAGAAGTCACCTTCTGAGTCAACAGGCCTTCATATGCAAATTTTGGAATATAAAGCTCCTTCTCCCATATTTTTCCACTTGGGCCTATGCTCATTGGAGCAATATTCTCAGAATAGAAGTCATCGATGATGAACTTGGGTACTTCTTGGTCAGCTTCAAGGATAAGCTTAGCAAAGATATCACTTTCAAGGTTAAAACATGGTTCTACAACAACAGAGGGATCCATATGCAACATTAAACTCCTCACTTTGTCAGCTCAACCAATTTAGTTAAGTTCATTCCAATGTGGATTAGCTTAAACAATCTTCCGATTGAATATAGAGATTCAGAAATCCTACAAATTATAGCTAATAAATTGGGCATCTATCTCAAACATAATCATTGTTGTGACTTAGCCTCAACCTTTCTATGTCTTCTTATGACTCTATCCGAAGAGCTTCCAAGATCCTTAAACATTATCTCAAAATATGGTACATGGATACAACCTATTTCATATGATATGGAATAACTTTTTGCTGAAGAAGGGTTAACTCCTGAGAGGTGTTTGATGAACAAAAACTTAGCTTGGGATCTCCATGTGAATATCTTACCTTTCGAGATGACTGATTGCAATTGGTCTCCTCTGGAACAATAATCCAAAGATAGAGATTTATTCCCTAAAGCTAGAATTTTGGATTGTTCTAATGATACTTTGAAAGACCCAGAGGAAGAAACCCATAAGAAAGCTTTGGAAACCTTTCTTCAGTTCATTTTCTGGAGAATCCAAGAGTGGATGAATCATAAGGAAAAATCATCCCCTCACCTCTTGACTCTAGATAATAGCAAATCTTAAAGTCAAATCTGGAAGGGGACAAAATTGTTGGTGTTGGATTGTGGGGAATGAAGTAGTGGCTCTCTCCAAAAAACACAACTGATGAAATTATGTACTAGCAATCCTCTATTATCCATTTGCAGAATTCTGAAGTGGGGCTCAACATTTCTGGATGTGGACAACAAGTCTAAGAACACTAGACCTATTTTTAATCAGATGATGATCAAGAAACTTTTGTTGAACTGGTTTAGAGAAGTCCAAGCGGAAATGATATCTCAAATAGTGGATCAAGTAGTGGTAGAAAAGGATACCCCCGTGGTCTGGGGTGACAACAATGGTTTTCTAGAAGCTGATATAGAAAAATCTCCCTTGGTCAACCCCGACATGGATGCTACTCCTTCCTCATCTCCCATGGAAACGCTGGAGGAAGATATTCTACAGACCAAGATCAAGGACTTATGGACTTTTTTGATGGCTCATAGGAGCTCTGACTCTAACAAAGACAAGCAACAAGAGTTTCAAGATATTAGAAATGAGGGCAGCCCTTCCTCTCCATTGGCATTTTCTCCTGATTTTGATCTTTCCATTTAGAGCACGGGGTGCAGGAAATCATCAAGAATTAAGAGAATTGAAAGGAGAGATTATTGACTTCGTCAAGCTTACTGATTCAAAAAATAAGTCTAGAGGCAGACCTAAAATCAGAGGAGGGATTATACTGCTGTCACCGGTTGCCAAAAAAGCAAAGGAGAAGAAACTTGGGAAGAAAAGGGGCCCCTCGCACAGTTTTGAAAAGGCAAGAAAGGTCAAAGAGTCAGCTTCAGTAGATAAAGGTAGTCAATCCACCATCTCTCCCAGAATTCAAGCAATCTATGATCTTTTTGGCAGTATTCAACATGATGATTTAGGTAGGGACAATAATTCCTTTTCCTTTGTTGAAAGACTTCTAGAAGAAGAATATGTTGAAGAGGAAGATACATGGAGCAATATTGAAGGACTAGTCTATTACAAGGATAATTATGTATTTGTTTCTCACAAAGTACCTGGGGTAGATAAGGATTTAGGTGGAGTTTCTTCTATAGATATGGATACCTATGTTCCTCCAATTCTTGGTCTTCAAAAATCTTATACCAATATTGGAACTTCTGATTGTGGGACAGTCAAAAAGAAGAACAAAGGTAGAAAATCCATGGTTTCGCTAAGATTGGAGGATGGTGAGGATCCAGAACAAGCCAAAATTACTGACTACTTGAATGTAGGGAAGGGGAAGTTCCTTTACAAGTCACAATGAAAGTCCTCTCCTTGAATGTTAGGGGTCTCAATGCTCCTAACAAGTAGCGAATAGTTAAACGCTGCATCATTATGGCCAAACCTAATTTAGTTCTTCTACAAGAAACAAAAAATGAATATAGACCAACTCTCCTTCTTTTCCAAAACACTTGGAGACTTGTCTGTGGAGGGATTTTATTTTGTGGGCTCTTCTGGAGGTATTGCAATACTATGGAATCCAAGGAATATTATATTTATCAGCAAAGGCAAAAACTAGAATTGTATGGGTGGGGAAGTTTGGAGTCTAACATCTAATCTACAATTTTACATAGTGAATGTTTATGGTCCAAATTTGAATAGGAGAAAAAAGGAAGTTTGGATTGAACTAAGTGAACATTTTATGGAACATTTTAACAAAAATATAGTAATTACAGGGGATTTTAATGCCATTGTTCACCCCTCAGATAAATTGTGTGGTTCACAACGGGAGTCCCAATCCCAATCTAACTTCAAAGAGTGGCTTCAAACAGAAATGTTGATGGAAATTGAGCTGGAGAATGGTAAATTCATGTGGAACAACAAAAGGCTGGGTCCAAGCAACATAGCCGAGAATTTGGATAGATTCTTCTTCAAAGGAGATCATACTTTGTTTCCTTTTGTTCTAAAATCTTCTATCTCTCCAGCCTCTGGATTAGATCATTTCCCCATCCAATTGGAAATCCTCAGAGAGCACAAACCAGCACATTACCCATTCAAATTTAAAAACACGTGGATGAAAGATGATAATTATTTGAATCTAATTGAAGAATGGTGGCAGGTTCTGCAGAATCAAAGGTTCTAAGTTGTTCTACTTTGTGTCAAAATTGAGATACATTAAACATAATTTACTCTCTTGCAACAGAACTAATTTCAATAATATTTTTGAGTCCAAGGTGGATGTGGAAGGAAAGATCAAGGATCTCAATGATACTATTATGCAATTGGGGATGAACAAGGAGAGATATGATCTAGAAAAGGATCTCCTCAGGGCTTACAAAGACATCTTAATCAAGGAAGAAACCTTTTGGAAACAAAAATCAAGAGAGCATTGGCTAGAGGCAGGGGACAAAAACACTAAATTTTTTCACAACAGTACTAAACAAAGGCGTAACATTAATAGAATCCACCATAACAACATGGGGAATGACACTCTCATACATGACCAAATTGAGATCCAAAAGGCAATTGTCAAGTTCTACTCAAAATTATTAAAACGTTATGATGTCTCCCATCTTGCAAAATAGGAGGATTTGCTTAGGGACATTCCAAAACTCATCTCAGAAGTAGATAATTCTTTGCTCTCTGCTAAATTCTCTAAGGAGGAAATAATGGGAACCCTCTCTCAAATGGCCCCGAATAAAGCTCCTGGAACGGATGGATTCCCTCCTTGTTTCTTTCTGCAATGCTGGAACATCTTTGGAAAGGAACTTACTGAGGCCTTGGAAGGAGGTTGTGCTTCAAGTAGATTCTCAACCGAAATCAGTAACACTTTTATAGCCTTAATTCCTAAGAAAGAAAATGCTTGTTGCATGGATGAATTCAGACCTATTTCTTTATTTAATACTTTATATAAAATTATGTCTAAAGCTCTAGCTAATAGGTTAAAAGTGGTCTTGTGTAAGATTATTGGAGAGAAACAAACATGGTTTGTTCCAGGTAGATCAATCCTTGATGGTATCATTATTGCACAAGAAATTATTCGCTCAATTCAATGTAATAAAAATCCCAGTATGATTATCAAATTAGACATCAAGAAGGCCTATGACAAAGCCAATTGGAGATTCCTTGCAAAATGTATGGAGAGATTTGGCTTCTCAAAAGCCTGGATAAATCTCATTCATTACTGTATCTCCACTCCAAAATTTTCAATTTTGGTAAATGGTTCCCCTGTTGGCTTTTTTGAAGGATCTAATGGGATCAGGCAAGGTGATCCCCTCTCCCCCTTCCTATTCATCTTCATGGTGGAAGCCTTTGGTTGGAGATTAATGAATCTTCAAAATCAAGGTGCCATACAGGGGGTGGAAATTACTTCTCTGGTCTAGGCTATTACTCATGAGCAAGTTGTGGATGATATCCTCCTTTTTGGAAAAGGTTACTTTAGAGAGGCTACAATGTTGAAGGAAACATTAGATAAGTATGCTCTGGCCTTGGGCCAAGTGGCCAATAAAGAAAAATCAACTATTTTCTTTCTAAATACTAGAATGAAAACCCAACAGAATATAAGTAAAATATTCAAATATAAGATTAGATCCTTCCCATGCATTTACCTCGACATTCCTATTGATAAAGTTTTAAGAAATGAATATGCATGGAAATCAGTTGGAGAGAAATTAGACAAAAAGATGGATTCTTGGAAATAAAAATTGTTTTCATGTGTTGGGAGGGTGGTTCTCATTAAAGAAACTCTAGCAGCTATTCCCATTTACCTCTTGTCTTGTCTCTCCCTCCCATCAGGTAGCTACCTAGACATTGTTAAAAAATTTAGGAAATTTTTCGCCAAGGAAGAGACACAAAGAGAAAATTCACTTTGATATCATGGGACAATATTTGTAATCCAGTGGTGGAAGGTGGCACTGGAATTAAAAATATGCAGTGGCAAAACCAGGCTCTAGGAGCAAAACTATACTTGAAAATATTAAAGGAAAAGAATCTCAAGTGGGTCAGAATTATCAGAGGCAAATATTTTCATCATTTGGAGGATGAACAGGTAATCATAACCTTCAATATTCCTCGAGGTTCCCAAATTTGGAACATTATTTGTAACTCAAAAGGATTAATTGAAGACAATCTATCATGCAATATCAAAGATACTTCAATTGCCAGATTTTGGGATGACTCATGAGGAGGTCTCCCTAGCATTAATCAACTGCTAGGTCCCAACAACATCACCAATATTTGCATTCAAAATTGGGGCCCTCTGGTGAAAGACTACATTTCTCAAGGACCTCAGAGCTTGATTGGTGGAGCTTGGTAGTGGAAATAATTCAACCAGCTCAACCTGGATCCAATTGAACTTCAAAAAGTGAAAAAGATTTTAGAAAATAGATCCTTCTTTATTAAAAAAAGGAAAGATAATGTTATATGGAATGGCTCCAAAATAGGGGATTATAAGGAAAAGAAAGGATATGGTATCTTCTCAGACAAATCATCCCACAAACGACCCCAATTCTTCCAGCAGCTTTGTTGGGATAAATTTTGTCTCCCAAAAGAAGGCATATTCTCCTGGGAAGCAATCCAAAGGAAAATCCTTACTCCCAATTGGTTTAAGAAGATGGGATTTCATGGACCATCTAGATGTGTCCTTTGTTTTAACAATGAAGAGGACACGAATCACATGTTACTTTTGTGCCCCTTTTCCACAGAGTGTTGGAAATGGTTATGTGCAAATTTGGGCTGGTCCTTTGCCCTCCCAAGTGACATTTTGTCAATCTTTTCCTCTTGGCCTCAATTATACACAGACAGTCTTTGCGTTAACTTATGGCTAATCACTCTTTCCATTCAGATTTGGAAAATCTAGAAAGAAAGGAACACGAGAATCTTTCCAGAGACTTCAATGGATTATCCCTCTATTCTCAATCTGATTGAAGCTTCATGATCAAAAAATGGTTTGGGCTAAAGACTCCTTCAACAATCGGCATTGATGTGAAAGAAAATGCTATTCTTAGAGAAAATTGCAAATGGATCCCTCCTCCTCTAGGCTGGCATAAAATAAATTTTGATGGTACCTCCAAGGGGAATCCTAGCCCTTCTGGTGCAGGGTGCATCATTCACTCCTGTGATGGATTTGTTATTGCCAAAATGACAAAACCCTTGGAAAATGACACTTGTAATGTGGTAGAATTCAAAGCTCTCCTTCTAGGACTCTCATTGGCATGGGATCTGGGCATTAGAAAACTAGAAATTGTAGGGGACTCTATGATCACCATAAATGATGTAAGAACATGGGGCTCCCCAAATTGGAAATTGTAGGCCATTCTAGAGGTTATTATAAATTTAATTAAAAAATTTGAATCCACAACGGGTAACCACATTTACCAGGAAGGAAATACTTTGGCTGATGGTTTAGAAAATAAGGCAACGTTAGGAGAGTACATTCAATTTTCTTGTTAACGAGTCAGAAAAAAGTCACTTCACCATCGGTGTCCGGGAGGTCTAATCTAGACGGATCTTCAAGTAGATGCGAAACATAGCTCATTCAGGTCCCATCGAAATTAATGCCTAATGCACAACGAGCATATTGGTTTGTCGGGAGATGATGTTCACGTATGACAATGCCAACTAGCCATCTTCTTGTAGAGAATTTGCATTTACTATACATCCCATTACCTGGGAAAGCTTGTCCTCGGGCTTATGAGAATTTTAAAAGTTGTCACTTCCATTTTTGCAAAAATTTCATCTCTCTCTTCGAACCATTTGTAGTACATCTAGGTGGAGATTTTTTAGATCCTCTTAGGCCAGGTACAACACTCTGCAGGCTTGTATCGAGCCACGACATTTGAAGTCAGATACACTCCTTCTCGGTCTGTCAGTGCATTAAAGATTTAAAGTTTTAAAAAACTGTCTCTCTACTAGATGAGTACTTCACTCTCTTTACCTATGACTGAAGTTCTAGGCTGCTCTCTTTCCTCTGGACATTGAGTTGCATTTTCTAAATTCCAGGTATGGACACCCCAATTAAGCTACGTCGGATCCGTAGCAAATCGCATTTGATACTCCCATAACTTTGAATCATATCAGGGAAGTTTGCAACTTTCAGCATCCTTTGGTTATACATGCAATTCGAAAGGTGTTAGGGCACAACTTCCTTTCCACCAACCACAGATATAGAGTCCTTTCTGACATCAGCTCTGGCTTTCTTGCCAGTATCTTGGTCGCTGGGGCCTCCATAAATCTAGCTGAAGACCTCTGTGATTGTCTTTTCTAAGGAAAATTCATAGTGGGCCTCCACAATGTAGTGATGAACATCGAATTCAATCTCACCACCCCATTTCCATTGGATTTGGTAAGATTTATGACTGCGGGGCAACCATTTTCTGGTTTTGCAATGGGACAAAGAAGGAACATTTATGCTGGTCCTCCAAGGCATCTTTTCATTCTCTCTTGTTGGGAGTGGGAAGACCACCACCTGTGCAAGAGCATGATAGAAAAAGGAATAAACTTCCTTTCCAAATTCTTGGGAATCACAGAGGGCTTGAATGCACCTTATGGAGACAACTTGGATGAAAACCTTCCATGGGTTTTTCAATACAAGTATGATGAAAAGCTGGATGGGTTGGGAAGCCCTGAGTCCTTAGATAAAGAGGAAGAAGATGAAGAAATGGAGAATGCCTCAGAGGAAGATTCGGAGGAAACCCACGATGACGAGGATTCGGGCATGTCTACAAACGAGGAGGAAGATACAGAGGAGGTAGAAGCTCAACTGGGGGACACCTCAACCGAGGAAAATCCTGAGGGCAATGGTGGCTCCTAAATTCTAGTGAGGAGTCTAAAATCAAATTCTGCACCCTCCACAGAGAACGACTCCACATCTCCTTCCGACTGAGATAAGGTCGCCTGGGCTTCTGTGTGTTTTTCTTTTTTGGCAAACATTAATACCATTTTTTAACTTTTGTTTTAAAACATTGGTTTTTAAATTCTCGTTGAGCCTAGGTGCTCGGCTGGTTTCACAATCCTCTCGGTTGAATTGGGCTATGAACAAGATACACTATTTTGCTTGTTGTTTACTGTTTTTACTGTCTTTCCATTTTCCAAGTTTTAATACAAATCTCTCAGTCTCGACCCTTAATTAAAAACAATAATGTAAAGTTGAATCGTGTTAACAATTTTAAAAATACCACTATAACATGGAAAATATTTTTTCCTTCTTAGATTTCACATGCTTTATTGTTGCAAAAGCTATCATTATATAGATAATTAGACGAAATGAAAATGGAGGCTTGGTTACTACTCGAAGTTTGTGCTCATTTTGACTGATAACACAAATGGTATGAACAACGGTAGTCAGCGGTCTTTAAAACAAAACTTTAAGTCTCACGATTAAGTTGACAAGCAAATAGCAAAGCTGGTCCTCTGTTAAAAAAATGTGTTGAACAATCTAATGTTCTTGCATTAATCATGTAGAAGTTCGCCAATTAACCAATCATATGATAATATCAAACTTATGGAGTGTCAAAATTGTAAACCATATTTACTCACGCATTTCTTATTTAAGAGACTAGTCTATCCACATATTTTTATCATAATAAAATATGGTAGATTTTGACTAGTGGAATCAGGAGGAACTTAATTCTAAGCTTGCGTTGTTCTACCAGTGGGTTTTCTCGAAGGCCTATCTTTTTCCTTACTGCAATCAATTTCAATAACCCGTAAGCTCATATCTTTGCAATCAATTTTTTTAAAACACTTACCTTAAAAAGCCTACGTTCTTTTATAAGCAAGTAGAAGGTAAATATAATATTTATTTACGAGCAAATCACATTTGTATGAAAGATACATAAATCTAATTAAAAGCATAGGCTGTGTGGTAAGCATGACATTCAGATATACGATATGGATACAACTCGCAATACGTAACAATAATCAATTTTTTGTCGTGATTGTGAAATTTGAAGTCTGAGTTTTTTTGTTTTGAAAAGTTACGTTTGAAGTAAGTTTTGAATTAAATCAATACCATGAAAAATGCAAATATTTTTACTGATTGTAGAATAGAACATCCTAGTTGATTAAACATCAAACATCCTATCCATTATTATATGAAAAGAAATGCAGCTGTATTGTTCCGATTGAAAACTAAAATAATAAAGAAGAAACATTGATTACGGGGTTAACCATTCAAAGCTAAAATCTTTTAAACACTTTGAATATCTGTGGCTGTATTTGAAGTGCCTCATGTGATCAATATTTTCAGACATCTGATTATAATTTTTTATTTTCCCTTGATGGTGCAAGTATTGAGAAAACTGTTCAGAAGTACAAGGAAACCAATTTTCACAGAATGCAGCGTGATGATACTGTTAAAAATGGGGACATTCAGGTAAACTCTTGAAACATATCATGGAAGAACATAGTCTTTTCCTTGTAAATATATGTCAGAAATTGAATGGTTTAACTATTTTCTTCCAATATAAACATGAAGTATTGGCAGCGAGAGGCAAGAAAGCTTAGGCAGGAAACTGAGTCTCTTAGAAACAGCATCAGGTACTTGTGTTTTGACTTTAAATTTACTTTTAATGGATAGAGCGATTCTGCGTTATTGCCAAAGCAGTACTATTCAATATCTACTCTTCATCTTGCAATTATGATGGTAACTATTACTTGAATTTGGAATTCACTCTCAGGGAACTGATGGGCGAAACCATTACATCCTTGAGTATTTGTGATCTCCAGCAGCTTCAAAATTTACTGGAGAAAAGCCTTTGTTGTGTAAGATCAAATAAGGTACGCAGAATGAGACGGAATTTTTTTTTTTTGATTCCCTTCATTTTATTCGTATTTTAAGTATGTAAACAATTGGTTCAAGAAAGTTAAAGCAATGAATTCAATACAGACGACCTAGTGCTTTTATCCTCCCTTGATGCAAGATGCACCCCTTGCAACTAATGGAGAGAGAAACACAGTAGAATTTGAAAAATAAAACAGAGCTAAAAGGAATAATAGAGAAAAGAACCCTTGCTGGTATAAACAATTTATATATAAAGCATACAGATATGATTTACAAAATAGAGCTGGTTCTCTTTCATCCAACTTAGAAAACTATAAGAGCCCCTGTTTTCTTCTATGTCCTCTCATGCTACAGCAGTATATCTGTAGGGTCTTTTCTCATACATCATACTGTCTTCAACTCTCCTACCTTTTAATTATCTATAGCTTTTGAAGAAAAACAATTTCTAGACTCTTTTTTCTATTTTTTCAATTCAAAAAACTGCACCCTCTGTATTTGTACGCATGAAGACAGCAACAAAGTCATAAAAATATTAAATGTCGTATCCAAAACAAACCTATGGATTAGATTTGATTAAAGATTAAAAAAAAAACTGTCCTGTTTGAGTGAATAAGATGGCAAGATAGGTTGAACGGATGGAAAAAGAGAACAGGAGAAGATGAAGTCTACGGCTAGGTAGATGGGAGATGGGGCAGTTGGAGATTAAATTCAACATTCCCCCTTAATCACAATTGCTAACGTCTATGATACCCACATTATTTCGTTTGATGCTCAAAATTTTCCTTTCCAAGTGTTTTGGTGAAAATGTCAGCAAATTGATCTTCAGACTTTCAATGTTCCAAACAAATTTCATCATTTTTTTATGAGATCCTTAATGAAATGATAATTTGTATCAATGTGTTTGCTTCTTTCATGAAAGACTGGGTTCTTTGATTACGCAATAGCTGAATTTTTGTCACAATAGATCTTTGTCACTTTTTCTTGTTCATAACTTAATTCTTTCAGCATTTTTCTCATCCATATTGCTTGACACGCTGCCCTTATAGTTGCTACAAACTCTGCTTCAGCTGATGGAAGAGTGACAATAGGTTGTTTGTTTGAAGCTTATGATACTACGCCTAATCTAAAATGGAAAACTTTGCCGAAAGTGCTATTTCTTTCATCTATACTACCTGCACAATTACTATCAATGTATCCTATCAGCTCAAAATCATTTGACTTTTAGTAAAGTATTCTATAGTTTCTTATTCCATTAATATACATCAAAATTCTATTATTTGCTTGCCAATGAGAAACTTTTGGAGACTCTATGAACCTTGACATAAGATAAACTGCATACATTATATCAGGTCTCACGGTTGTTAAATACATGAGACTACCAACCAATTTCTTATGCAATCTTGGATTTACATTTGGTCCTTTGTCATCTTTTCTCAATTTCAAACATGTGACCATAGGTGTTGTGGTTGATTGTCAATTCATCATATTAAACATTTGTAAGACATCATTTGCATACTTGGATTGTGAAATGAATATACCTTTTCCATTTTAATTCACTTTAATGCCAAGAAAGTACTTTATTAAGCCCAAATCAGTCATCTCAAATTCTTTCTTCATAGCTTCTTTGAACATATGAATTGACAAATCAACCGTGAATATCAAGTCGTCAACATATAAATAAAAAAATAAGATCTCACCTTGCTCATTCATCTTAGTATATAAAGTAAGGTCATTGTTGCACCTATTGAAGCCATTTTGCCAATAATTATCTTCGGTTCTACTATACCATATTCTTGGAGATTGTTTGAGTCAATAAAGTGCCTTCTTGAGCTTGTAAACCTTGTGTTCATGACCCAAAAATTCATACCTAGGCAGTTGCTCCACATTAACCTCTTCTATTAAGAAACCATTTAAAATGTCGATTTCACATCCATTTGATATAACACCCACTTGTTTTGCCTTGGTCTGGCTAATATAGTCCTTATAGTGTCTGAATGAGCTACTTGTGAAATTGTCTTATTTTAGTCTACCCCATGCTGTTGTGAATAATCTTTTTTCTACAAACCTCACTTTATATTTTTACACATCATCATTTTCATTCAACTTTGTTTTGTAAACCCACTTCAATCCTATCACCTCTTTCCTTTGTGGAAGATTCACTAACTCCCATGTTTGGTTATTTTCTATGGCATCTATTTCTTCATCCATTGTATGGACCAAGTTTTCTTTGTTAGTTGCTTCTTCAAATTAAATTGGATTATCCACATGTGAATACAAAGAAAAAAGAGAAGTTTGATCTGCACTACTTTCACCATTATTTTTCTAATAAATATCTCTTAAACTTTTGATATTTTGTCTCCTTAAGCTTGCTAGTGTGGGGTTTGACATGTCGCTTGAACTTGTAGATTGTGGACTTGATGGATCACCACGAAGAGTCCCATTTGAAAAAGGTGTTTGTTTCACATTTGATGGTGTATTTTCTTATGTGTGTGGGGTTGTCCTTATCTTTGATGATTGTGTCCTTTCACCACTTTTTTGACATTGAATGATTGTAGGAGGAGTCACATTTGTACGAGTGCTTGCTAATAAAAAAATTCCATTTTCTTCCTGCGGTGAGATGGTTGCTATATTAATTGTCTTATCCAAAGTTCCATCTCATGCTTTGAATATTCTATGAATTTCACATCTTTGCTGATTATGACATTTTTGCTGATTGGATCGTATAAGTTGTAAGCTTTGGATTCATTACTTTATCGAAAAAATATACTTTTTTTATCCTTTGTTGTCCTACTTTCTCCTCAACTCATCTGACACATGTGCATATGCCACACAAAAAAATACTCTCATATGAGAAACATTATGTTTCCTTCCACTCCATGCCTCTTCTAGAATCATATTGATGACACTTTTATTAGGACACTATTTGTTGAGGATTATAGCTTGTAGTGAATTTCTCATGAATACCATTATCTTTGGAAAATTTTATCAACTTATTTGAAATGTATTCACCAGCTCTATTTGTTTTGAATGCTTGGATGTGATGCACACTATGCTTCTCAATAAGAGCCTTGAATTAATGAAAATAATCAAACACTTCATCCTTATGTTTTAGAAAGTAGACCTATGTCCTCCTTGTGAAATCGTCAATGAATGCTAGGAAGTAGTAGCTTCCACCAATAGAGGGTGTTTGCATTGGTCCACATAGATCTAAATTAATAATTCCCAATAGTTTTTCTTACACGAATTGACTTCTATACCACGAATTCAACCTTCACATATTCTATTTTTTTTTTTTTTTTTTTTTTTCTATTAGTGGAAATCCCTTCACCATTATTTTCTAATGCAATAAGTATAAGCTTCCCAAGTTTAAATGTCAAAATATTAAGTGTCATAACTAATTTACATCCTTAATTCCGACTTGAAAAATTATTTGTGTGTCTACTGCAAATTTTCCTTCATCCATTTGTGGGTTCACTTAGGGGTGTTCTTGGGAAAACTCCACCTTCAATCCATGTTTCATCCTTAGGGGAAATATTCTATTGCTTTTCATTTGGACCTTTGCAATAAGTTGATTACTTAAATTTTTTTTCTAAAATTATGCACTCTTTGTTCTTCAAATATATTCTATACCCCTTTTGAATAAGCATTTTTATACTCGTTAACTTATGATTCAACCCATAAACAAAATACACATCTAAAATGAAATTTGACTCTTCCTTTAAGTCAAAAAGTTGACAATTCCTTTTCCCATAACTGACACTTTGTTATCATTCCCCAATTTGACCTCTGATTTTATACTTTCATCCAAACTTGAGAACATTTCTAAGTTTTTCAGTCATATGATTTATGCAACCTGAATCTAAAATCCATATGAGTTTTTTCCTTTCTTGTGCAACATTTTAAGCTATGAACATGCAACTATGATTTTAGTTTTCTTTGGTAAAATTTGCACTTTTTGTCTACAATCATATTGCTTCTTTCTACATTAATTTAAATAATGCCGATTTTTTTTGCAATAATGACATTGTATTGAGAATTTGTCATACCTTTGGCCTTGATACTTATTTTGAGCTAGGGTTTTATTATTGCCTCTTCCACTTGAGCTTGATGGGCTGCTTCTTCCACCTCTATATGAGGTTCTTCCTCTATGTTTGAAATTTGTTCTTTTCCTGCCTCTACCATGGCTGATTGGAGCTTGCGTCTTAAGGCATGCTCCAAATTTATATGTTCTAACCTATTTAGTCTATGTTCATGAGAAATAAGAGATTCATGTAGCTCATCAACTAAATATTGTGAGAGATTTTTTGTCTATTTTATGGCCACTGCAATAGTGTCAAGTCTTAGAGGCAAACATCTTAAAATCTTGCCAGCCACTCTCTCTTCTTCAAATATCTCACCATGAGATCTAATTTGGTTTACCAATCCAATGAGTTGAGTGAAGGATAAATCTATTGTATATGGTTCCTTCACGTAGATAGTCTCAAAATTTGTTCTTAATTTCTGTAATTTAGTTGTCTTTACCTTTTTCATTCCTTGGTAGCTTGTCAAAAGAATATCCCATGCTTGTTTGTACTTTTTGTTGCTTCTATTATTGGAAATATGCTGTCATGCACCCCTTGAAAAATTAAAAAAGGCTTTTGAACCTTCTTTCTATTATCCTTCAAATAATATCTTTTTCTCCTTGAGATAATGCATTGTATGTTGTTTTATTTTCCAGTTTTTGGTATCCATTTTCAAAAGGATCTCATTAATCTTGTGAAGAAAATAATATATTCATTGTGCCTACCCAATAGTCATAATTTTTATCATTAATTTGTGGGATTGGTTGGTTTTTCAAACTTGTGCTTGGAGCTTTCATCATTGACTATAAATAACCCTTATTGTCTTCATAACTTGCTCAAAAGAAACTTCACCCAATAACCTTCAGCTTTGATACCACTGATGGAGAAAAAGACAAAGGGTAATCCAAAAAATAAAATAGAGTCTGAAAAGGAAACAAACAGAGACAAATAGAATAATAGATAAAAGAGCCCTTGTTGTTATAAATAATTTATATACTCATATATAAAAAATGTGTACATATAGGATTTGAAAAATAAAGTTTCTTGTCTTTCATCTAACTTACAAAACTATAAGAGCCTCTATTTTCTTCTTTTTTCTCTGATGCTATAGAAGTATATATTTATCTGTATCATACCTCATACTATTTTCAACTGTCTTACCTTTTAATTATCTATATCTTTTGAAGAAAACCAATTTCTAAGCTCTTCTATCTATTGTTTTTAATTCAAAAAACTGCACCGTGTGTATTTGTACGCATGAGGACAATGACAAAGTCAAAAAATTATTAAATGTTGTATCCAAAACAAATCTAGGCAGAATAGATTTGATTGAAGATTCAAAAAATCTATCCAGTTTGAGTGAATAAGATGACAAGATAGGTTGAACAGATGGAAAAAGAGAGCAACAAAATATGAAGTCTACGAATAAGTAGATGGAGCAGTTAGGGATTTAATTCCACATCGACTACATGAGACACTTACTCGTATTTGTGGAAGTAAGAAAGGGTTTCCCTATGAATATAGATCAGCTTTCAAACAACTCATAATCTGTGAGATTTTATTCCCTAATACTATCGTTGAATTGCAATAGTTGTATATTACAATGTAGACATATTTAATGATACCAATCTGATATAAAGAAAATTCAAATATACAGGTAGAGAACAAAGATAATAGGATAGAACAAAATAAAATCACACATAATACACAAATAGTTCTCTTTCTTAGATATGAGAAAAAACAAAAGAAAATCATACATGAAACAGAAATAGGGCTGCCACGTATGAGACAAAATGCAGATCTGTATCGGAAATAGAGACAAGACCAAAAAAACAAAAAAAACAAATGGATTGTGAAACTAGAATAAAATAAATCGTGATAAAAATCTGAGCTTTTTTAATTCTTTTTTACACAAAGCTTCTAGTTCTCTTTAAACAAAATGTAGAAATGTATTGGAAACACAGATACAAGACCAAAACAACAACAAATACACAGTGAAAAGAAAATTCAAAAGGAACTGTGATCAATAATTTGAGATTTTATATTAATGTCTTGTTTACATAGAATTTCTAGTGCTCTTAAAATTGAATGAAAAGGAACTCTGATTAATAATCTGAGTTTTAATATTAATTCCTTGTTTATACAACTTCTAGTGCTTTTAAAACAAAATTTTGCTTCATCATCCATAAAAAAATAGAGTATATGTTTTACAAAAATAAAACCATTCTTTAGTGATGGAAGAAACTTCAATATTACCCTAAAGAAAGTGTCTAGATACATTAGACATGAAACTAAAAAAGATAAAATAAATGAAGGAAATGAGGTGGTTGGAGTAAATGGGGTACGATGGAAGGGGAGATTGAGTATGCATAGTTGGAAGTCCACACATGCCAACACTCCCACATAAACTTCAATGGCATATATTTCTGCAATACTAATTCCCTCTTGAAGATGCTCAAAAACATTCTTTGCAAGCGGATTTGTAAAAATATATGCTAGTTGTTATTCTGATCTTCAAACTCAAAATATATGTCACCATTGCTCACCAATTCTTGATTATAGTGACATATGGTATTGATATTCTTCTAACATCTATGAAAGACATGATTTTGAGATAAATAAATTATTGGCTTACTATCGCAATATATTTTATATAGGTTCTTCTTGTGGGTACCTCAAATATGAAAGTACTCTTATCATCCATACTGCTTGAGAAGTTACTAATGTGGCTACAACATATTCTGCTTCAGCTGATGAGAGTGTCACAATTATTCGATTCTTTGATGCCCAATATATATAACCTGATCCTCAATGATATATATCATGATGTTCCTCTTTTACCATCCAAGATACCTCCCGACTCACTATCTGTATATCTAATCAATTTGTAATCATCTAAAGATGTATTCAAAATTACAAAGCTCTTTGTTCCATCTATATACCTTACAATTATTTTTCCAGCTTTCTAATGTGATTCATTTGGTTTGTCCATGAATCTACAAATGAGACTAACCTGATACATGATATATAATTTTTTGGCAGTTAGATATAACATGCTTCCAACAAATATTTTGAATAATGTTGCATCAACATTAGGAATTTTGTCATCCTTGCTAATTTTTGAACCCAATACAACTGGTGTGGGGGATGAATTGACATTTGTCATCTTAAATCTCTTCAAAAAATCATTAGCATACTTACTTTGACATATAAAGCTGTCTTTGATCATTTTGACCTACTTCTATCCCAAGAAAATATCTCATGAGCCCCAAATAGGTGATATCATATTCTCTTTCCATGGCTGCCTTGAATGAGTTAATTGCCATGTTACCTATGAGTATCAAATCATCTACGTAAAAACAAACTATCAAAATTTCTCCTTCATCATTCACTTTAGCATACAAAGTTGGTTCATTGCCACACTTGTTAAACCCATTGTTCACAAAATATGAATCTATTATACTATACCAAGCTCTAGGAGCTTGCATCAAACCATATAATGCCTTTTTTAGTTTGTAAACTTTATTTTCTACTCCCACAAATTTATAGCTGGGTGGTTATTTTATATACACTTGTTCCTCTAAAATGTCATTCAAAAATGCTGATTTAAAATCTATTTGCTAAACCATCCAATTATTTTGAGTTTCTCTAGATAAAAACATTCTAAAGGTATCCAATATTACCACATGTGTGAATGTTTCATTGTAGCCTATGCCAAGATGTTGTGTGAAGAATTCATCTACTAGTATTGCCTTATGTTTTTCTACTTTTCCATTAGCATTATACTTTTTTCTTGTAAACTTGTTTAACTCCAATCACATCCTTTCCATTAGGAATCTCTAATTAATTTCAAATTTCACTCATTTATATTGACTGAATTTCTTAGTTCATGGTTTAAATCCATTTTTCATTCTTATTGACATCTTAAAAATAAATTAGATCAACTTGTGTTAAGAATTCAAAGCTAGAGAGTAAATCCTCATTTTCAGCCTCCTATATTTCATCATATATTTCCCTTAGACTGTGTCTTCTTTGAAGGGTTTATAGACATTTATCTTAGTGATACAAGTGTTGAATTAGAAGACTCACTTTTGTTATTACTTGTTGGAGTTGTAGGATTTTGAGTGGTAGGTACCATAATAGGTGTTTAGGAGGATTTGCTTGTGTAGTAGGATTTGCAACTTGAGATTTATTCTCTTGTGGAACACAAGATTCAACTATGGTTGTTTTATCTATGCTTAAATCCTATGCTTCTTCAATGATCTCAATATTATTATTGATTATCAAATTCTTTGTGAGAGGATTGTATAGTTTATATGCCTTGGATGGGTCACTATATCACACAAATATGGACTTCTCTCCTTTATCATCTAGATTCTTTCTCAACTACAGAGCTATCAATGAGTATGCCACACATTCAAAGGCTCTTAAATGTGCTATATTATGCATTCTTTTCTGCAAGCTATGTTTGGTGTTTTACCTATCACTTCTTTTGTTCGACATCTATATAATATGTATACTAAACATGCAACTACTTCAGCCCAATACTCATTGGGTAGATTTTTTTATTTTATCATACTTGGTACTATTTCCATAAATGTTCTATCATTTCTCTCAGCTACTCCATTTTGTTGAAGAGTGTACCTTGCTGTGAATTTTTTTCTTATACCATTTTCTTTGGGAAAATTATGAAAATCATTTGATATGTATTTACCACCTCAATCACTTCTCAATGTTTTGATAAAGTAACCACTTTCTTTCTCAAAGTTTACTTTGAACTCTTTAAAACAAGAAAATACAACTGATTTGTATTTCAAAAAGTAAAGCCATACTTTCTTGCTAAAATAATCAAAATATGTCAAGAAATAAAGACTTCCTCTTATGGATGGTGTTTGGATCAGTCCATAAATATCTTAATGTACTCTCTTAAGTGGAAATTTTTCTCTATAAGGCTCCACAACTGGAAATTTGTTTCTATGTTGCTTTTTCAATATGAAACTCTAACATGTTGTCTTAAGTGACTCTATTAGTGGAAATCCGTTTACTATCCTTTTCTTATATAATAGTTGAAATCTATTGAAGTTTAAATGGCCAAGTCCAAAATGTCATAGCCAAGATTTATTTTCATATAAAGATTTTAAACTAACTCATTAACAGTTTACAAAATTTGTGGCTCTAAGAATAGTTCACCTTGAATTCTAAGTGGAAACATCCACTTTTTTTTTATTCAACTTTTGTAATCAGCCTATTGCTTGGTTTATTTTCTAGAATCACACATTCACCATTTTCAAAATATATCCTATGTGCTCTTTGCACTAGTTTTCAAATACTTATGAGATTATGTTACAATCCAAGAACATACTATACATTAGAAATATACTTATTCTTCACTTTTCTTAGTTCTTATAATAATTGAGACTTTTCCCATAACTAATATTTGGTGATCATTTGCCAATTTTAGCTCTGATTTTATTGAGTCATCTATTTTGGAAAACATATCCTTACTCCCACTCATGTAGTTACTATAATCACTATCTAGGAACCATACTTCCTTAGAGATCTCTTGGGTTGTATTGCGTGTTATCAATACGATGTTTTATTCACTAGTGTTGGATTGGTTTTCATTTGTAAAATCCGCCTTTTTCTTATTCATGTCATATTGCCTTTTTCTATACTCAGATGCAAAGTGCCCAAATTTATTACAATAATTACATTAGATGTTGGATTTATCATACCTCTCTCCTTGATGATGGCTAGGTGAATGGTTTCTCCCGCGTCTACTTTTTGATATGTAATGAGCATGTGGGCTTGATGTTGGTCTATGGCTTTCAAATTATTTATTTTATCTTCCTCTTCTTGGTGAAAAACTTACGCAATCAAGGATGGAGGATCCAAGAATGGAGAGTCCAACCTTGCAGCATAAAAGATAAAAAAAAACATAACAGAAACACAACATAGAGATATAACACCAATATAAACTCATATTCATCAATAATATGCAATTAAACCAAACATGTCGGGTTGTAAGGCCTTCCCAGTTATGGCCAGATATAAAAAAATAACAAGACTTATAGATCTTTTCATAGATCTGACCAAGCCTAAAATGCATCGAGTTACAATCAACTATCACATTAACCTTATAAAATTTCAACTAATACCTCTCTTATTAGGGCTCTACAAGAATTAGATCTATGCAATGATTTACCCAAGCTCGGGTCTACCTTTCTTTTCATATGTAGCTCCCAAAAACTACCTCCTACAAACTCTACCCAACCCTCAATTTATCAAAACACAACCATAAGTTATCTTTAGAAATCAAATAAACAATCGTCAACTTTGTGTTATCCATCAATCGGCTTCCAATGGTCATAAAATTCACATAGGAGAGTGAACTAGGTCAGATTTAGGTCCTCAAACCTCCAACAGTCGATCCAACAATTGAGGAATGCAACCCCAAATTAAATCCACCAATCGGACAGTCTAAACAAATAAAAAAACCTCATCAGTGATCAAGAACACTGAAACCAAGCTACTCAGTGAGAGGCACAAATGATCATAACTCCACCAAAAAGACACCAATGAGAAATATGCTACCAAGAAAGATACCACCGAGCTTAACACACTGAATAGATACCACCAAGCTATTTATCATCGAGCAGAATAGCACCAAACACAGAACATAATTGAGCACCACTGAATCTGGTCATCGAGTCTTTCAGTGAAGCAACACATCTTCCAGCCAAGAACTACAACCAAAGTGACCGAGAAAATCAGGTCTCCAACTGAGCTTGCTACCCAAAAACCAAAACAAAACCAAAAAATATTTTGGTGATACAAGATTGCAAACTAGCCTAGGATGCTCTTGCATCAGACACCCCAGGTGCAAAAAATATGTTCTAGTAGCTCCAAGACCATTTTCTGGGATTCAACACATAGATCACAAACTGATTCTTGATATATATGTCTTCTAATTTCTCTACTGATACACCCTTGTCATTTTTCTATCTCTGCAAATTATTTCCTATAATGGAAAACTAATTGCCTTTCCTTCTCACATCCTTCCTCAGTTTATTATAGGTCTATTTTCCACTCTAATCTATAACCCTCTAAATTTCCTTCATCTCAAATCTATCACCGACGCTCAAATTCCTCCTATCAAGATTTTTATCCCACAAAGGAATTAGGGAAAACTTACTACCACCCTTCTCAATGATAATTATATTCTTGACATAGTCAAGGATAGAGGATCCAACAATGGACAGTCCAACCTTGTACCATAAAAGATAAACAACAGCACAGAAACATAACACATAGATATAACATCAATATCAATTCATATTAATCAATAATTGAAATTACACCAAACATGTAAGGATGTAAGGCCTTCTTAGTTATAGCCAGATACAAAACAAAAAACAAGACTTGGATTTTCTCATAGATCTACCCAAGCCCACAATGCAGCAAGCCACAATAAGCTATCACATCTAGCTTCCAAAACTACAACTATTACATCTCTTCTCATATCTCTACAATACTTAGATCTGTGCACAGATCTACCCTAGCTCATCTATAGCTTTCTTCTAATACTTAGCTACCAAAAAATACCTCCTACAAACTCTACCTAACCTTTAATTTATATAACATAGCCACAAGTCAGCTTTACAAATGAAATAAATTTTAAAAACAAAAGTGAGCTTCTTGTTATCCACTAGTCAACATCTAAAGGTAATCAAATTTGCATAGGTGAGTGAATCAGATGAGATTTAGTTCCTCACACCTCCAATGGTCGATCCAAACCTCAAGGAACACAACCCCAAATTAAATGCACTAGTCGACCATCCCTAACAAACAGAAAAACTTCATTGGTGATCAAGAACATTAAAACCAAGCCACTCGGTGAGAGCCACAACTGAGATGAACTCCACCAAATAGAAACCATTGAGAAATATGCTACTAATAAAGACACCACCGAGCTGAACACACCGAACAACTACGATCAAGCATTGTATCTTTGAGCAGAATACCATTAAACATAGAACACCACTGAGTCTATTCATCATGTATGTTAGTAAAGAAACACATCTTCCAACTGAGAACTACCACAAAAGTGACCGAGAAACTGAGGTCTCCAACCAAGCTTGCTACCCAAAATCCAAAACCAAACCAAAACATATTTTGGTGATACAAGATTGCCAAGTACCCCAAGATGCTCCTGCATAAAAAATGCCCTCTACCTCTATTGTGATTTAGCCCCCCTCTAAATCAGCCAAATGAAAGATAAGTCTTGATTGCATTCTCAAATGATGATGTCCATGATCGATTCAACTTTTTTCTCATGTGATAAAAGTTATCCCATTGGCTCATCTACTGATAATTGAGAGAGATATTAAAACTTCCTCTATGTCTCCAATGATTGAAACAAAATTTGTATGTAATATTCAAAGTATTTTCTCTACAACTTTTTGATCCCCAAGGGTTTCTCCATAATTCTAATCTGATTTACTATTCCCATCGAATGAGTGAAGACCGAATCTATTGAATGTGAGTCTTTCATTTGCAAGTTTTCAAAATATCTTATATGGTTTTATAATTTTATTGTTTCTTATCTTGCCTATCGCTTGGTATCTTGTTTACAAAATTTCTCATCCCTATTTTGATCTTGTGAAACCTGTTACTTTTGGGAAGATTGATTCCTTCTTTGCCAACTGAATAAAAAATAGTGCTTTAGAATCCTTCTTATTTTATTTCAACAAATACTACACAGATTTCTAAAGAGCTTGATATTCTTGTTGGTCTACTAGTTTAGGGAACCCATTTGTAACCAACTCCCAAACATCCTAGGAGAAAAATAGGGTTTCAATTTTTATGCTCCAAGAAACATAGTTTTTACCACTATAAATTGGAATATAAGGCTGTGAAATACTGCCAATTGTTTCTACCATTTAAAAATAAATAAAAAATTTGCCTTTTCTCACTATATCTCCAGTCAATGATATTTTCAATTGACACCCCTTTTTACCATCTTTAAAAATGCATTGAATTACCCCTCATTCACCAACTACAAATCCACACTTGTCTGAGATCTCTTGTGGTCTCTGAGCTTTTGTATTTTACTCATGTGATTTTCCTATGAATCGCCTCCAACAATCTTTTGTCTTTAGATCAGACTTGATGGTATCAAAGTATTCTTTATGCCTTGTAGCCTCAACTTCAAATGAACATGGGGATTCCCCAAAAAAAAGATATCTTCAATAGAAACTTCCACAATAAATTATTTTATGCAAACCTTCCTCTTCTTCATGTGTTATCGTCTCCTTATTTTCTTTGGAAATCTTCTACGGAGCAACGGTTAAAATAGATCATACACTATGGTTGGCCCAATTAAAAGAAAAATATTTTTCAACATAGCAATATGGTTTGCTTCATACAACTTTTTCTTAGAATTTATTTTACATGGAAACATGGCTCTAAAATATCCAACTTCCAAGAACATTATAAAACACAATTGGGTGATTTTGCACATAGTTGTTGGAGCCATGAAGATTTGAAAAAGCTACACCTTGCAGAGGAAAGAAGAAGAGTTATGGAACCCTTTTCCATTATTGTCAAAGGGGGAGAGATTCAATGTGAAAATCCCTATTATTAAATAGGAAGAGCTTTGTTGACGATATTGAGAAGATTGTATAGAGAGTGAGTACTTTTGGGTTGATGAATTTTTCCGTATATTGCAATCAATGACAAAGGGGGAGATTGTTGGAATTAGTTTATGTTTTTGTTGTTGGCATTCATTTTTTGTCACTGATGTCAACATATGTTTCTATGAAGGAAGAACGTACTGATTATTATTGTTGCTTGATGACTGACATAAGTGTACGGGTATTGTCTGGTTGTTCCAGAATGAGAGAAGATGGTGATGTGTACATGGATGTTTTTTTTTATCTTATGTCTAAGGGCACATGGATTAATATTTCATATTTAGGGAATTACAGATGTTTTTGTGAAGACTAGGTATTAGACTGTGACAGTGATATTTGACAGAGTTAGTCTCTGTGTTATGAGAATAACTTGTGTGTGATAAGGATTCATGTTATCCGAGCTTGGGGACTGTAAGGAGACATGTTGAGAAATATTTTTTATGATTTTTGGGTCGCAGGACTCTTGGTGAGGTCAGCTATGGCGCGTGTCTTGGAGGAGACCTATTTGGGTCTAACTTCAAAGATGTTGCATGTATTGTGGCGCGATTGTGGATAATGTATCTTGGATTATATTTGATGAATTTAAATTTATTTTCAATTTTTATAGGTACCATGTGTATCTTAGCAAGGGGTTAAGTAATTATTTGTGCATTAGGGAAGTATTAATTGACCGACCTATTTGCTTATTGTAAATTTGTATAAAAGAAAGATTATTTTCCTTTATGGAAGTGGTGTAACAGTGAAGTGTGGAAGCTGCGAGCTTGTTTATTTGAAGTTTTTTGGATGTAGAATAGAGGATGTAGTTAAGAGACTTCATTGGAACTGATCAAACAAAGACATCTGCTATCATATAGTTCACTGGATTATATATTTCTTATATATAATAGTATTTTGGATAGTAAGTCCTAAGGGTGGATTTAACCTTCTTTACACAGTGTGCCTAGGCAGTGAGCCTATTTTACTCTTGAATCCTAACATGGTTTTTCATTTAGCGAGGAATATGTAGTATAATGCATTAATAAGCTCCTAACTGGGCTAAATCTTTTAGTAGGGATACTATACTCTTAGTACATCATTTATGGGTTCTAATTTCCATAGGGGTTTTAACTTAATAGGGTTTCCTCAACAACATAGTATTGTGTTATGGTGTTTCATTTACTGTATTTTCATTCGTATTAAAGTTTTTGTTTATAATGCTTAATGTTTAACAATTTGTCTCAGAAATCATTTCCCCCCCTCTTAGTTGTGTTGGTGGACTGATATTCCCAACAATTGGTATAAGAGCTTCTGGTCCTTAGAGATAAATCTTAATAGCTTGAGGTGATCCTGAAAATGGCATACTATTGGAACGATAGTCCAAAAATTGATCCTGAAAACTTTGACAACTAGAAGAACAAAATGAGAACTTATTTGTCATGTTTGGGAATTTATTATTTGATGGTTACAAAGAAGGATGAACCTCTCAAGATTGAAGATGAATTAGATAAAGATACTGATGATGAAAAGAAGTTGTTTTCTTATAACATAGTTGCGAAAGAAGCACTAATTAGTGCACTCTCTGAATGTGAATTGAGACATGTTAAAGACTTGTGTTTTGCACATAAAATATGGTCAAGATTTGAGTCACTATATGAAGGAGATGAGTTTACTAAGCAAGCAAAGTTGAAGGACTGGAAGAGAAGGATGGAAAATATGAAAATGAAAGATGTTGATAACATTAGAGCTTATGTACAGAGAGTTGCAGAGGTTTTTATTGACATTAGAAACTTTGGAGGCACATACAATGAAGAAGAAGTGATTGCAAAGATTCTTAGATCTTTGACACCTGTTTACAAAACCAAAGTTAAAGCTATAGAGGAGATTATACCTTTGATGGTGAAATTCAATAGAGAGATGTTGATTGCAAAATTAGCTACGTTTGAGGCCGCAGATCTTGGAGATTCATTACCTAGAGTTGAGACAATATTTAAGGTGACTATGCATAAAAATAAGAAATAAAACTTTATCACGGACTGTGAGCACCAACATAAGTGACTTAAGAGAAGGACTTGGTGAATATGTTGATGAATGGGAACAAATACATGAAGAAGAAAAAAAATAGATGAAATTGTGGCCCTGATCCCTAGAAGAGGGAAGAGAGGTAACGGTAAATTTAAAGGAAAGCTACTTCTGAAATGTTTTTCATCTAATAAGATAGGTCATTTTGCATCTATATTTCCTACAAGGATTCCTAAGCATATATCTAAGTTTTATAAACCTAAGTATTCCAAGGATAAGGAATATTTTACTATTCCAGTGAAGGTGTTTCTGATGATGATTCTATTGATTATGGTGAGATTGGATTTATTTCTATCAAGGATGATGATCCTATTCATGAAGAAAGAGCCCTAGTGTCACATGTTGAAAAGAAATCTGAATGGGTCATAGATAGTGGGTGTTCACACCATATGAGTGGAGATATAAATAATGTTATTAAGCTAACCAAGTATGATGGTGGTTTTGTGAGATTTGGTGATAATACTCCTAAGCTTATCATTGGAGTTGGACCTATTTATTTGGATTGAAAGACTAATACTGATGATGTGTTACTTGTTGATGAACATAGGAATAATTTGTTAAGTGTTGGACAGCTAGCGGACAAAGGTTATCAATTGAAATTCATTAATTGGAAATGCTCTATCAGAAGTAAGTCGGGAGAACTGATCACATCTAGTACTAAGTTGAGAGGTAATGTATTTGAATTAAATACATCTAAGGATTCTTTCTTTGTTGTGAAGGTTGATGATAGTTGGTTATGGCATAGAATATTTTGTCATTTAAATTTTTATAATATTGTGAAGGCAAGTATGGATAATCTTGTTAGAGATCTATTGAAGATTGTGAAACCATCTAACACCACTTGTAGAGAATTTGTAATGGGGAAACATACTAGAACCAGTTTCAAAAGAAAATCTTACCAGCAAAAGGGAAGTTGGATATATTGCATACAAATCTGTGTGGTCTTATAAGAATGAAGTCTTACTATGGTGAAAGGTAGTTTATACTTTTTGTTAATGAATTTTATAGAATGATGTGGGTTACATATCTAAGAGAGAAATTTGAGGCTTTTGACAAATTCAAAAGATTAAAAGAAAAACTTGAGAATCAATCAGGTTTAAAGATAAAATGTTTGAGATTAGATAGAGGTGGAGTGTTGACTTTTGACTTGTTCAATACCTACTGCGAAGAGCATGGAATATACACACAGAAATATGCTCCTAGGACACGATAAGAAAATGGGATAGCAGAGCAAAGAAAAAGAATAATACTAGATGCTGCAAGAACCATGTTGCTGGAAGGAAATGTATCACAAGTTCATAGGAGAGAATCTATTGGTACTGTTGTTTATACTTTGAACAGAGTTAAGATCAAAGAAGGTACAAGTAAGAATCCTTATGAATTATGGTTTAACGATACTCCTTCTGTGAAATATTTTAGAATATTTGGTAGTAAATACTATATCAGAGAGGTGGTGAGATAGGAAAGTTTGATGCTAAAAGTGATGAAGGAATCTTCCTTGGTTATCCCACTAAGAGAAAAACTTATAAATGTTTCAATCTGAGATTGAGAAAGATGATTCAAATTGCTAATGTAAGGATTCATGAAAAGATCCAGATTCAAGAAAGAATATATCATTGTAACCAGACTACAGAGTTCAAGGAGGTTACTAAAGATCAAGAAAAACCTTTTGAGATTGAAGATGAGATCAAGGTATGTCAAGATGAATAAAATAATCGTATAGAAATTCCCAAGACTCTGAGGTATGTTAAGAAAAAACATCTTGGAAATCAAATTATTGGCAATGCAAGTAATGGAATAATGACAAGATGAAGATTAAGAGATGAAAATTGTTTGATTTCTCAAAGTTGAACCAAAATCTACTGATGAGGCATGTAGAGATGAATGTTGGACTAAGGCTATGGAGGAAGAATTGAAATAGATAACAACAAATAATACTTCGGAGCTGGTTCCTAGACGCAAAGATAAGAATGTTGTAGGAAATAAGTGGGTTTTCAGAAAAAAAAAATGAATGAAGAGGGAAAAATTGCAAGAACTAAGCCAAGAATGGTTTGTAAAGGCTACTCACAAAAAGAAGGTATAGAATTTGAAGAAAAATTTTCTCTTGTTGCCAGGCTTGAGACTGTAAGATTATTTCTTGCTTGTGGTGCATACAAAGAATTCAAAGTATATTAAATGGAAGTGAAATCTATATTTCTGAATGGAGATCTAGAAGAGGGAGTGCGTATTGAACAACCTGATGGATTTCCTCTGACATAAGATGAGGATATTGTTTGCAAGTTGAAGAATTCTTAGTATGGACTAAAATTACCACATAGAGCATGGTATGGAAGATTGGATAGGTATCTACTTCATCTTAGTTTCAGAAAAAGTAATGTAGATAGTAATCTTTAATTAAGAACTAGTGAGGATGGAATTATAATATTTGAAGTTTTTTTTGATGATATCATTTTTAGAGGAAATGATGTAATGAGTAAAAATTTCTCTAAATAAATGGAAAATGAACTTGAGATGTCAATGATTGGTGAGATGAAATTTTTTCTTGACCTACAAATTAACCAGAACAAGAATTGTGTTTTTAGTTCTCAAACAAAGTATTTTAAATAAATACTAAAATTTTTTGGAGGGGAAGATTGTAAACCTATTGGAACACCTATGTTTACTGGTCACAAGCTTATTACTAGTGATGAATCTCTGAGTTTTTTTTAGGCAAAGTACATATCTATGATTGGAGGCTTACAATATCTGACTCACACTAGACAAAATAATGCTAATGCAGTTGGAATTGTTGCAAGATATCAAGTAGATCCTAAATAGACACACCTTGTTGCTGTGGAATGAATATTTAGATATTTGAAAGGAACTTTGTATTATGGTTTATGGTATAAGAAATTTGATGATTTTGATTTACATGCTTACTTTGATACCGACTGGGAAATAAATATTGATGATAGAAAGAGTCTAAGTGGCAGGGCATAATATCTTAGGAAAATATTGGTTTCTTGGTTAAGTAAAAAGAAGGATTGTATGCTCGAGTCTACTGCTTAATAAAATGATGTTGCTTCTTCTATAAATTGCACACAGATTGTTTGGATGAATAAAATGTGAAAGGAAATTGGGATAACATTTGACGAGCTAGTGGTTATCAGTTTTGATAAAATTACTACTGTGAATATGTCAAAGGATCGAGTTTTATGCATTCAAAGACTAAAGATATTTTCGTCAAGTATCACTTCTTGAGAGACAAGGTTGGATAAAAGGATATTATATTGGAGTATATCAACACAAGGGAACATATAAAAGATATATTTAATAAACCTTTGCCAAAATATTCCTTTGAGTATCTCGGAGGTATGTTTGTGGTGAGAGCCCCTCCCTGAGAGAACTAAATTGATACAAGAATGCAACAGTCTAGTGGCTTCTAGAGCTATATCATTTTCTAGACTTGTGTATGGATCTACTCCTCAAGGGGGGTCATCCTAGGAACATTATAGAACACAGTTGGGTGATTTTGCACCTGGTTGTTGGAGAGGTGAATATTTGAAAAAGCTACACCTTGCAGAGGAAAGAAGAAGAGTTATGGAACACTTTTCCATTGTTGTCAAAGGGGGAGAGATTCTATGTGAAAATCACTAGTATTTTAGGGTGAGTTGTGTTGAGGATATTGAGAAGATTATATTGAGAGTGAGTACTTTTGGGTTTATGGATTTTCCCATATGTTGCCATCAATGTCAAAGGGGGAGATTGTTGGAATTGGTTTTTTTTTTTTTTTTTGTTGTTGTTGTTGTTGGAATTCATGTTTTGTCACTGATGTCAACATATGTTTCTATGAAGGAAGAACAAACTAGTTAATATTGTTGCTTGATGACTAATAGAAGTGTACATGTACTGTATGGTTATTCAAGAATGAACGCAGATGGTGATGTGTACATGGATGTGTTGTGATCTTATGTCTAAGGTTGCATGGATTAATATTCCAGATTTAGTGAGTTACAAATGTTTTAGTGAAGACTGGGTACTGGACAAGTGACAATGATCTTTGATAGAGTTAGTCTCTGTGTTTTGAGGATAACTTGCATGTGATAAGGATTCATTATATGTGAGCTTGGGGAATGTTAGGAGACATGTTGAGGAATGTTTGTTATGATTCTTGGGTTGCAGGACTCTAGGTGATGTTACCTATGACATGTGTCCTAGAGGAGACCTATTTTGCGCTCACTTTAGAGATGTAGCGTGTATTGTTGACTGTGAGCATTGATTACAGATCTTGGATTATATTTGTTGAATTTAAATTGATGTTTACTTTTAATTGGTGCCATGTGTATCTTAGCAAGGAGTTAAGTAAATATTTGTGCATTGGGGAAGTATTAATTGACCAACCTATTTTCTTATTGTAAATCTATATAAAAGAAAGATTGTTTTCCTTTATGGAAGTGGTGTAACAGTGAAGTGTGGAAGCTATGAGCTTGTTTATGTGAAGTATTCTGGATGTATAGTAGAGGATGTAATTAAGAGAACTTATTGGAACTGATCAAACACAAAGACATCATCTATCATACAGTTCACTGGATTATATATTTCTTATATACACTTGTATTTTGGACAGTAAGTCCTAAGGGAGGATTTAACCTTATTTAGGCAATGTGTCTGGGTAGTGAGGCTACTGTTACTCTTGAATCCTAACAAGGTCTATCCTTTAACAAGGACTATGTACTATAATACATTAATAAGCTCCTAATATGGCTAAATCTTTCAGCAAGGATACTATACTCTCAGTACATAATTTGTGGGTGCTAATTCCCACCAGGGTTTTACCTTTAACATGGTTTCCTCAACAACAAAGGATTGTGTTATGGCGTTGCATTTACTGTGTTATCATTTGGCTTGAAGTTTTGGTTTATAATGTTTAATGTTTAATAATATGTCTCACAACGAATCAACCCCCCCCCCCCCCCTCTCATTTGTCTTGGTGGACTATTATTCCTAACAGTTGCAACATTTCTTTAGTCTTTGTTCTACTCAGAAATCTCAAACTGACTATTGCATAACCATTTTCCGTTTTTCTCACTTCTTGTCTGTATCAAAATTCCCTCTAATTGTTGCTTCCCTTCATCATGGAGAGGGGTTAAATATCACAAAATATTTTTAACAGGAAAGTCTCTTACAGATAGATGTTCTTGATTTATGAAGTTACTTCTGATAACTCCCAACTTTCTACAACTTAATCCATGATGTCCAAACCTATTTCTCTATGTACTCAAAACTATCTCGAAAAATTAGCTTTTTTAAAATATAAACAAGAACATGTTGGGAAACACTACTTGAACTTTATTTCACCATGTTTAGCGAAATCTCTTATGAGGCCATACCCAATCTTTTTGTGTTTGCTCCATCCACGATATACTAGATTCCTCATTAATGATAATTTATTACAAAATAAATTTGTACTATAATCTTGTTTGTCCATCAAATCAGATATAATTATTTGTAGGCAAATATCTTTACAAAGTGCTGCAATTTCTATTATAAACTCAACTTTAAATTTCAAATGGTGGCACATTCAATGTTAGAGGGTCTCAACCGGACTGTCCAACTTCGCAGCTGATCATACAAAACGTGACATAAATTTGTAATGCAAATGGACATAAATATTTGTATTATTGAAAGCATAAATTCAACATGGTTATAGGTATTATTGAAAGCATAAATTCAGCATGGTTATAGGCTTTCATTTATCCCATCGGTCTTACGTGCAGGCTTGCAGGCCATCATGGGCTTATTACAAAAAAAGTTGTTTAAGCAGAAAACTCCCAAATCCTGCTCTTCCTACTTGACTTCTTTGTAACAAATACTTAGCTACTATTGATCCACTACCTTTCTTTTGTACATTCTTATATAATATTTCCAATGGTTTGTGGTGATTCATATTAGCGTCCAAAATCCCAAGCTGGCATAACATGTGTTCCTATTTCCGCTTCTTGAAGATGGTCCAGGTATTTGTGTGGAACTATCTGGGTGGATGTGCAGACCCTTCATGATATCACTCTATTTCGTACATGCCATGATATCCATTACGCAAAGTTTAGAAGTGCTCAGCCTGTGACTATACTTGGATGCTCCTTCATCAAACCCTAGGGGCTATTTGAAAAGTGCACCGCGCACCTTGAACCTTGCATGGTGTGCTCCAAGCTGTTCTAGCTTCTTTTCTAAGATCTAGGTCACATCTTCTGGTACTTTGTTCTTCTCTTTAGCCAATTATTACATATATTCCTATTTTTGGTGATTCTCTATGTCTGACTATCATGTTTTTATTCACCCTACTCTAGTGGTGTTTATAGTAGTTATTTTTGTGGTAATACTTTTGTGTCATCCATCAGTACTCAAAGATATTGATAGATATTTGCAACATCAGTGAAATTTCTGCTCCCTCTAGTAGTTCAACTTCTACTCCTAGTAGTTCAACTTCCTCAGTATTTCTAGAATCAAATTTTGAAATGATCTTGTAAGGTCCAAACTTCTTCACCTTCAGCATATTGTTTGTGCTAGCTACAAATCTCTTTTCCCAATGGTGGATCATCACCACATCACCATCCACAAATATCGTTTGTCTTTGCTTGATGTCGAGTTGCTCCTTGTAGCGGTTGGTCATGGCTTCTAAGTTTCATTGGACCTCCACATGGATAATTTTCATATGACAATATCCTAAAACATAAAAAATAAAATAAAATGAATTTTCTTTTCCTGAGTTTTTTTAATTCCATTCATTAACAAATGACTTGGTAAATTATTTATAGTGATATAGAAATTAATTTAAAAAATTGTGAAGGATGGGGTGAGATTCAGAAGTACCCCTCAATTTTTGTATTTAGTCAAGAGGCTCAGTGTAAGGCTCTGTACTTTCATATGAAATATCTTAAAACAATTTTTTAGATGAAAAATCTTCCATGAATAAAGTAAATTTTATAATTATATATTTTTGAAAATAAATAGAAAACAACAAAGAGACCAGTACATGCTTACTACAGCCACATGAATCTTATGCAGAAGTATATAGTTTTTTCAGTAGTTATGATTTGTTTAAGTTGCATGACACTCTGCTTCAAATTCTCGTGTTCCTTTCGCGACTTCACAACTAACAGACAAACCATATTTGTTTTCCTTCAACAGGATGAAAGGCTTAGTGAGGAGATTGGCAAGCTGCAAAAAAGGGTATGAAAGCTTTGAAATCAACTATATTGCATTCATTCATTGATTGAGATATATCTCTAGATAATCATTGTAGCGCCGTTCCTTCCACTAATGTTTAAATAGTTTATCAATTTTTCTAGTCTGTTTTTATGGTTTCAGGAACGCCTCTTGCAATCACAAAATCAGTTCCTAATGAACGGGGTACCACACACCTTCGTTTCTTTAGGGATTCCATTTTATATTTTGTATGCACACTATAATACTTTCTGATTTACTTACAAGAGTTTAGTCATTGATATCTTTTGTCAGATAGAACGAAGCGAAGGCAGCACACGTACAGTAGAGCTTGATAGTCTCACAAGAGGGATTGCATGGAATCTGCTGGAAAATAATACAGGAGAATCTCAGGAGTACACCAATGCTAGAAATATTGAAATTGAAACTGTTCTTCAACTTGGGTAAGCATGCATTGATCATTTCTACCTATGTCTATATAGATATATCTGGTATTTTAAGATCAATTTTGAAAGTTATTTGTACAACCTGCAGATGAAGATTTAGCTGGCGGCGCAGATGCTTCAGACACGCATGGAGTTTCATAGTCATTCTGTACAAATCAGTAATAGAAATATATTTTTAATGAAATCGTTTTCTACATATCAGTTGCAGAAATGATTGAATTTTTTTTTGTAGGGGGCTTAAATTGTACAACAATTCTTAATATACCAGCCATTATAAATTTTTTTTTTTATTAATTTGTTAATCATGTAAGAGAAAAAATATATTGTAGTTTTGTTTATAGCATCATACATTTTGTATATATGACCTATGTAATAGCACCTTTACTTTAGATTTACTTGTAGGTTTGTTGATTGCTTTATGAATGTGATAATTTAAGACACTTTTTATAATTCTGACAGAAAAAAAAATGACTTCCAAGATATCAGAATTTATTACCAGCAACAATCAACTGAAACAACAAATATTATAAATATATAATACTATTTCATAATTTCTCTTTATTTGTATACCATCTACCCTAGTAATGCATCAGTAATATTCTGAATATGTCTCTCATTTATGAAAGAAATAGCAAAAAGCATAAAAGTATTTTGTAGGGTGATTTGGAATTAATTTCTTTTTAATATAGGGAAAGCTTATCAGTAGTCATTATAGATAATTTGGCACACTATTTATAGTTATTGTTCTATTAATTTATAGATGATTTTGTAGTAGGTTTCTTATTTGCTTCCATAACATGAAAATAGAAAAGTACAACTTAAAGAAGCTTCTAAAATTGACACACAAATTACTAGGGTATGTATAAATTGAAGTGTCATCATAATTTTGGCATAGATACACAACCTTTATAATGGAGACATTTGTAAATAGCGAGCATTTGCCAAAGGAGAAAATCATATTGTTTAGTGAATTTAATCTTTTAACAAATTGCCTCGACAACTTGGAAGCAATATTTAAGATATAAAACGACCTCACAAATACTAGGGTATTTATAAAATGAAGTGTCATGAAAAATTTTCATAAATACATAAGCATTATTATGGTAAGTTTGTAAATAGTTAGCTTTCATAAATACATAAGCATTATTATGGTAAGTTTGTAAATAGTTAGCTATTAGGTAAGGGAAAAATAATATTGTTTAGTAAGTTAAATCATTTAACAAAATGCCTCAACAACTTGGAAGCAATATTTAAGATATAAAATGATCTCACAGATAATAGAGTGTATATAAAATGAAGTGTCATTAAATGTTGGCATAAATACATAAGCATTATTATGGTGATGTTTTTAAATAGCTAACTATTAGCTAAGGATAAAATCATTTTGTTCAGTGAGTTAAATAATTTAACAAAAAGCTTGAACAAATTAGAAGCAACATACAAAATTCTTCTATGGAGGTGGGGACATGCTTCGTGAAGGAGGAGGTTAGTAATTTTGTACAGTCTTCTCCTTTTTTCTATGGCTACTTGGGTGTGAGACACATTAGTGGTTGACTCTCTAGTCAGATAATCTCTTCTTTTTCTGCTCTTATGGAGGTGGGCTCCTTATCTATTGCGATGGAAAGGAGTTTTACAGATGGGAGGAGGTTCTTCAGTTGAAGGGGTTTTGTCGTATACTACAGTGATTTTGGGTACCTTTTTGTTACCCATAGTGAAAGCTTGAGGAGCCTTTTAAAATCCCTCTATTATTTTACTCGATGCATCTAGGTGTTGGTTGTCTATTGTTAATGGTCTCTTTTAACCTCTATTCTATAAATAGCCAGGAGTGGACCTTCGTTCTATAAGAGGTTTTTTAAAAAATGTGGGGAAATCAACTGATATTGTTCCCTTTGTGGCCTTGACCTGTAATAGCCAACACCTTTTGTAATGTATCATTGATCTTTTGACATCCCTCAAGCTGTGGTTTTATCGCTTGTTTGACTCTTGATTAAATTAAAAATATTTAAGATATTATTGGAATAGTAGAGTCCATGAACGACTTATGAGAAGGTTATTTTTCTTGAATTACTTATTGGGGCTTTTAGCTCGGTATGAAAAAATCTAGTTGTTAAAACCAGACAAAATTATGTACATTTGTGGTATTAAAGGAATTACAAGAATTTAATATTCTTATATAGAGGATTGACTATATATGCTTTAAAATTTTGTATGTTTGTTTGTTTTGATAATACTATCAACAATTAGTCACACATTTTTATAAACCGGTTGACTAAAATTTGACATTTGCGCTTCCTTCACTAAACTGTCATACCTTATTCTTGGCATCAGAAAAATTAAGGACTTTAATATTGCACTCCTAGCTAAGCAGTGCTAGAGAACTTTTGGAGAAGAAAAATGATGGAATAAAATCCTTAAGTCTAAATATATGGTCGCCACTCCCTTTATTGAATCTTTCCTATCCTCTCCTATCTCAGTTCAGGGATTTGTGATTTGGAACAACATCTTGAGAGCTAGACCTCTTGCAGCTAAAGGAGCTTGATGGAAAGTGGGCAATGGGAAAAAAATCAATTTCCGGGAGGATCCTTGGTTTAGGGATAAACCTCTCATCGAATACCCATGAATAGTTCATTTTACAGAGATCTACACTCTCAGAGTTGGGTATAAAGTTGCTGATTACTGGAAAGAAAACAAATGGTTCAATGTGAGTGACATTGACCCTCTTTTGAATTTTATTAACCTGGATCTTGCCCCCTGGGTTAGTAGAGATAATTGTGAAGATGAACTTGTTTGGGCCCATAATTCAAATGGCAAATTCTCAGTGGCCTCTGCTTATTCGATGATCTCCCCACTTCGTGAGGAGCCCAACTAGGCTAAGGTTTGGTATCCTTCCCTGATCCCTAAAATTAAATTTTTTTCTAGCTTTTTATACAGGACAAAATCCTTACTATAGAGAATCTGACCAAAAGAGGTTTGAATACCCCCAATAGATGATACCTTTGTATGAAAGATGTTGACTCATCATCTCACCTCCTGTGTCATTGTCGATTGTCTAGGGATATCTGGAGGGTTGTTTTGCAGCACTGGAAAGTAAGTTGGGTGTTCCCTAATACAATAAAAGATTTCCTGGACCAATGGAGATCTCCCATCCCTCACCAATTGGGAAAAATTGTTTGGAATTTTACTGCCCCTCATGTCATATAGAGGATCTGGAAAGAAAGAAATGATAGGAATTTCAGAAACAACACCTCCACTCCCAACTTGATCAGATCCAAAATAATTAGAAGCATAATTGAAAATACTAAAATTGCTTGTGATCTAAAACTAAAATTAATGGAAGGGAACTTTAATATGGATGTTATTGAGCACTGGAACTTAGATTCTAAGCTTAAGCCCTCTTCTTCTTCCCGTGAGTTTTCTGTCTGGAGCTCCCCTCCCCCAGGATGGCACAAAGTGAATTTCGATGGTGTGGCTAAAGGAAATCCTGGCATTGATGGATGTGGGTGTATTATCATAAATTTTGAAGGTAGATGTGTTGAATCTTTTGCTATCCCTATTGGATTTCAAATTAGTCATGTGGCTAAAGCTATGGCGGCCCACTATGCTTGCAAATTAGTAAAAAGACAGAATTGCTCAAAACTGTGGTTGGAAGGGGACTCTATGAACATAATTAATTGTATTAATGGAATTCATCCTCCCCCTTGGAATACATGTCACATCATTGATCAAATAAAAAATCTATTAGCTATTTTTTAGATCACTCACATCAGTCACGCTTTCAGAGAGTCAAATTGTGTGGCAGACAGCCTAGCGAATGAGGGTGTTTTAAGTGTTGATGTCATAAATTGGCAAGGTAACCAAGAATTAAAAAAAATGATCTCCTAAATCTGATAAGGTATGATCAAATTCACCATAAACCTAGAAATATTACTTATGATGATGACAAGAAAGGTTAGTAATCAGAGTTGCCTCAAATTTTAGCCTCGCATGCATGACATCAAGTGCAATAATTATAAAATTTATGGGATTGATGTTATAATTTCTTTAAAAAGGTGGAATTTCCCCAGTCTTCGCTCACATAGCCCTCATCACACTCATTTTGGGCATTTTTTTGATTTTTGGGTTACTGCTAAAATGTGAGGCAAGTTGAAACGGGAAGAACCCTCTGTCTGCAAATGGAAAAAAGAGCCCAAGGTCTTGAAGAGACTCAAGGAAGGTGGGGTCATGAATTATATGGAGAGACTCCATGCTTATGATAAGGATATCGCTAAGGAGTTTGCAGACAACTGGGACAATGGAAAGGTGACTATCAGTGGTAAGACCTTCTGTGTTTCTCAGAAAATCATTTCTGAAATCACAGGCTTGAAAATGTTTGGTTTGAAATATTATATAAGTGGGGTTATGGATAAAAAATCTCCTAGAATGTACCCTAAGACCCAGGAGGAAAGAGATTTACTTGTCAAACAAAAGGGAGATTATGTCTTGCGTTGTCATATGAAGCTCTTTTCAGATAAAATGGTTAAAGCTATCATGTTGTACTTTACCCTTGAGTGGGTCAGTACACAAGGGTTTATGATTTCCATTTCATGCTGGCTAACCATTTCTGCTACAATAGGAAAATTTATTTTTCCTATTTTCTGCTCAAATCTTTGGGTAACAACATTATGGAAAACATAAAGAATGCCGAGATGCCTATTCTCCATGATGGGCTTATTCTATTGATCTAGAAGTATGCAAAGTTTAAGTTGTAGGATAACTCCCAGGCCGAAGGCTCGAATAGGGGAAAGAAGGGAAAAAGACGTATGGCAAATGAAATTAACACTCCAGGCAAAAAGAGAAAGGGTAAAGCAAGCAATGTTGGGGCTGACCCTACTAAGATCCTCATGAAGGAGGATGGACTGGACACAAAAAATAAATTAGAGGCTAAGGGGAAGGTAGATAGAGGAGATAAGGGCAAGGCAGCCAAGTTCCTCTTAGAGGAAACATGTATGGAAATAGGGGAGGATACATAATCCCTTGAGTAGGAAATCACTGGCTCCTTTAGGGAGATGGATAGCGACAGCAAAGGAAGTTCTGAGGACAAGGAAACAAAAGGACAGGAAGGAAACAAAACAATAGAGGAGCCTAGAACCCAAGGTGAGGTGAGAACTAAATCCCCTCAGAAGAAGAATAGTGAGTCGAGCGTGAAAAATAAAGAGAAGGCCAACCCTGACATCACTCCTATTTTGGTGAATTACACTGAGTCTCAGTCTAACAAGGGTAATATTTCCAAGGATACCTCTAAAAAATTAGAGGGTAATAAAATGGAAGGGAATAACAAAAAAGATAATAAGAAAGCTAGTGGCAACAATTAAAATGAGAGAGAGAAAAGCCAAGAACCTACAAGGTTTATGTAGGTTGTTAAAGAGTGGGCTGAGATGGATTATCAACTAAACTCTTGGCTTCTTAATGAAATAAGAGACATCAATGGTAGGTATGATGATCTCCAGGATAGAGTGAATAAGATTGCTATCCTAATGGTAGAACCAGTGAATAAGGCTACCAAGAACAATGAAACTCAAGAGGAAGAAATGGATAAAAGACTTCTAGAGAAGCTTGAACTTAGAATTAATGTAGTGGTTAATGTCCGCTACCGTACGACTAAAAGTCGCATTCAGAGTACTAAAAATACTCTTAGCCATATGTTGAAAAACAACTATGAAGGCATGAAGGTGACTGATAGAAACTTACGGGTGCTTCTCTCGGTGCTGGATGGGAACACTACCCCCATCGTAGTGGATGGTGATATTGCTATTGACTTAAGCATTGCTGGCCCAGGGACTCGTACTAGGGCGAGTACTAAAAAGGTGAAAATGGGTAGCACAAAGGAAATAAAAGATCAGAGAGAGGCTATTGAAAAGTATAAAAATGTGATGGCTGACTCTGCTGAGATTATGGAAAAATAGAACTAACTATGTTTTGTGGCTAGTTTTCTTTTTGTTTGGGTTTCATCTTTTGGTTAGTTGTAAATACTGGAGGGTTCTTAATGTTTCTATCTTTTACCCCCAGTTGTTTCTCTTTGTTGTCTATTTCACTTTTTGTAGTTCTATTTCTTGATTATCTTTAGCTTCTTTTGTACAGGGTTACTATTCCCTTGAAAAACCATTTTAACCTCAATCAAAAACTATTTTACATTGGCTTTTAAGAGAGACTAGCATAAAAGACTTTCTTAAATATTTAATTGCTATAAACCATAATCGATGACAAATTTTGATGAGCATTTAATGACAGTATAAGTATTCTGAGAAGGGCGTTGATATTTTTAGGGGGTAAGGAGAAAGTTTTTTATTTTTGGCAATGACAAATGTGAGTTTTCTTTATCTGTTTGATCATAAAACTGATCCATTCTTGTAAAATTTTAAGCCTTGTAGGATGTATATGTTTAATTATAATAAATTCTTGTGATGAATTAATGTGTGTCTAAGCATATTGGGAAATTTTCAGCACGTACAAAGATATCTATATATTTTTAGTGCACTACATATCTATTAGAATTTCAAATTATCATGATTGTCCCTTGAGCCTCAGTTGTGCACACCTACCTGTCAAGAGCTCACAACAGTTAGTTATTGCAGCCCAAATTTGTGCAAACTTTGGATAATAAAATCCCCATAGTCCCAATATTCTAATTAGTTAATGTTGGTATGGAGATTTGTATTCAATTTATTGAGGGGTATTTTTAATGGACAACAAAAGATAAAAGGGAAGAATGTTTTTGCGTTCATTCAATCTATGCAAGAGAATATTTTCTTTTCTCTATGTGATTTAGAGTTTGTAGCAGTAGCGGTTGTTGGTGTGAATGAATGTGCAGTGAGTAGTGATTGCTCTTGAAACTCTTTGTAGCCTCAAGTGAGAAAATTTTAAGAGCTTGTTGATGTTCTTTTTATGACCCACCAAATAATAGAACAAAATACCGAAGTATCTTATCCTCTCTTGATCAAAGTTTCGTATATGCTAAGATTGTGAGAAGATCATATAGGTCACTCCAAGGTTCCTTTCGTGTCAGGTCTTGACCAGGGATAAACTCGGTGGTAAATGTGATTTTCTGAATATCAAAAGGGGCCTTACATTTTCAGTCTTGGAAAGATTTGACATGAAACACCTTTTTTTAATTTTTAGAATATACAGAAAGAAAAAGGAAGTAGGGTTAAGAAATTTTAATCTACTCCTAAGGGAAATGATAGACATGGTCAATACTTCGGTGGATAAATTCCCAATAAACAGGTTTCTCTTCACCTAGTTATACTGCAACTACATGAGAACCGATGCAATCTTCAAGCTCTATGTAGAGGATTTTCATACCACCACAAACTCCATCATGAAGAACAATTTATGTGAATGACAAAATTTAAGCATATGCAAGAATGAGGTTCAAGCTAGCTTTGTACAATGATTTACAATCAGTAAAATGTCAAAAGTATGAACCAAAGGAAATCATCAAAACACCATCATATTTCTCTTTGTAATCACAACACTTTATCTAACTTTATCCAACAAATATAAACTCAATGAGGGAACTATGAAACAAAGCAAGCACTAAAACACATCAAGTATTCACCATGAAACTAACAATGAAAACTTTATTGTCTCATTAGTTCATAGCAACAATCTCAAAATTTGCTCACTAACAAATGAGAAGTGAGGCCTTTATATAGGTTCTCCAATACAACGGGTGGCTCAGATTGAAATAATAGTTGATGGCCCAGATTATGCCAACTCAGCCCTAATTAGGGTTTATGCCAGAAGAAGTAATCTAGATATTAATGAAAAAGAAATCCTCTAGCATAGTGGGAAATAAGTACATATTATGCATGCATGCTCAGAAAGAAATTAGTGTGCAATAAATGACCACTATGCATTGAATGAACTGTCTTCCAAGAATTCTACCTTTGACTGCTTTGCCTGAATGTCTGGAATCTTCCCAAAATAGCTTCTAATTCATCCATGCTAACACTCAGTGCTGATACTTACTTGAAATCCAAAGCCTTCAAATCTCGCTCTGATTTCCTAGAGCTATCCTCCCATTATGATAATAAATCCTAAGTAGTATACATGTCATTCAAGAAAGTGGAGAAGTTCTCAAAGTCATCCCTAGTGAAGAAATTCAATCTAAAGAATTATTCCAATTTACTCTTCAGGTTGCCTACATTTATCTCATTTTCATACAACCTTTTTGACACCAGTTATGCAACAATGTTGGAGATTTATCACTTGATGTTCTCCGCTGTTCCCTTCAATCGAGCGGATCCCTCAATGAAATGCTGAAACATTTCCTTGGCCATGAGCACTGTCCCATACCATCGGGTGAAATTATATAATTCTCCTTCTTTAATGATCCCACAGTCAACTAGTACCTTCCTGGGCATCTCCATAAACTCCTATAATTCTGCTATCATCTCATCCTAATAGATATTCTCATCCTCCCATGATTCCTCCATACACTGAATCTAGGAAAGAATTGCTAGTATCCTGTCATAAACTTGTACCAAGTCTTTCAACATGCTTGTGGGCCTCATTCTGGATGCCTTATATCCAAGCCTCCACCCCTTGAGAATTTTGTCTAATTCTATCTATACTCACTACCGGCTCAGTTGGAACAACTGATGGAGGAGAAAAAGATGGACCTTCTTCCCTTACTAGATGAGGTAGGGTGCAGATGTAGTCGCATAATGCTCTAATCTCTCCCTTCTACCTGTGGTATTTCTCTTCTAATTTCCTTATCTTGTTTTTGAGCACCTGTGTAGAATCATCAAGTTCCTCCAATACTTGCTCTCAAGAGGCGTGACCTAAGTCAAACTTAGCCACATTGTATTCATCTAGAATGATTTGATCCTTTTTCTTGTCCATGTATGGTATTGCAAGATGAAGGCTTTTGGATCTGGAATCTCCTTTGACAATCTTCACAAACCTCTTAGCTTTTCCTTTCTCCTGTGATTGGTTGAGCCTGTTCATGATTTCTTGCAATTGGACCTACAAGTCAACCTCCTTTTATTGAATTTTTTGGAGCCTCTACCTCACCCATTCTGGAATGGTGAAACCTTGATCTTTCTACACTTCTAGGTGCTCCTGTCCATGTACTTCTATTGTTTCAATTTACTCAGCTCTAGTACTTTCTTCCATCACCTTCGGGGCTGGTGTTTCTATTGAAGGAATCTCCTCTTTGGCTGTGGAAATCTCTTCCTCTATTATCCTTCTAAAGAAAACACCAAGACTTTCTCCATTGGTAAAAAATTGTTCCCTACTTCTCATTGGCACAAAACCCTCATTAGCCTTGATACTCAATCTATCCTACACTGATCTTGTCATGTTTTTCTCTCCTTGCTCTGTTCTTTCTCTTTTGCATGTTTTTAGTTCTTTCCTGGTCAAAGTGTATATCTCTTGCACACTTGGAGTCCGACTAGGTGAGGATGGAACATCCTCAAATCTTGGTCTCTTCTACTGTAGCTCTTCACCATGAAGATCCAATCTGCTTTTCATGTATGTTTCTTGTGCAACACCCTTCTCCCTCCTGTGTTCTGCACTCCCTGATGGAAGCTCTCCTTCTTCTTATCTTTCTCTAGAAGGTTTCTTGGGTCTCTCATCCCACTTTGGTTGATGTCCCAACCACTTGTATATCCATTATTCTTTTGGTACACTCATTCTATCAAGTTGTCACTCAACCAACCACCTTGTGAAGTCGAGGTCTGGTTTTAACAAAGCATCAAGATATGAAAACACCTTCCTTTTCCAGTCATAGGGATGAGTAAACATTTCTTTTTTTGGATTATAACCTTTTTGAAGCACATTTGAATCTTCCTCCATCCGATCAGGTACGTGAAAGATTTTTCCAGTGCTGATGATGTTCAGGGGCAATTTGGAGCACATCCTTTTCCTTATCTCATTTTCGTCTGCAGGACTGGCCCAAAAATCTTCAAGGTTCATCCTGTGCTGATACCTTGTACCTGCCATCAAAATGATTTTGTTATAGGGATCAAAATCTAGCCTTCCTAAGTAGAATGATGTGAAACTCATTCTAGGATCTTTCAGCCGCCTTTAGACATGGGCACTCTTCAGCATTATCCTCTCATATAGAAATTGGGAAATTCAATCCCAACTTCCTCTTCCCTTTCTGAATCTTGTCATACATTGTCAACTATCGAGTGAGTTCCAACAAAACAATCTTGTCAGTAGGATATCTTGGGAGCTTGTATGGTTGTGCCAAAAATCCCTGCACTCTGATATTGGAGAAAGTGGGAAACTAAATAAACTAGGCTTCGTACTCCTCCACTAGCTTCATTTCTCTGTCAGATAATCTCATGTGCAACCTTTTTTGTAGAGTCCTCGCAATTCACATTATGAAGGCATCATTGACTCGAACATAATCATCTGTGGCCTGCAAATGTAAATAAGGGTAATGCTCATTGACTTTAAACCGTGAAGTGCCACTTCTGATTTTTCCCTTACACTACAACCCCTCATGCCTTGCATTATGTGCCAACATGTATATGACATAGAAACTCATATAAAACTTACGTGATTGCTCTAGGTTCACCAACTATTCACTCAAGTTGTCACTGATCATTACAACCTCATCCATATGATTGTGCTCTTCAACTATCTGCTGATAAAATTACCGTGCATCCACAACTCAAAAAAATAGGACTATGGCATGCCAAAAATTCTACAATGTATCATGATCAAGTCGCTATATTCTCTGTGAAAATCCAGCCATACCAACTCCATAGGAAATTTGGAGTGATGAGATCTGTTCTTCCTCAACCACTTATCATTTATGACATTTTCACAATATTGAACTCCTCTAGTGAAAACTCTATGTGCTTGCTCCTTTGTCTTTACCACCAACATTCTGGAAGAAGGGATCCCAAATGCTTCAGTGATCGCTGGTGGAGAAAGGTGTGCAATGATGTTTCCATCAAAATTTTTAATTTTCATGTCTTCTAAAGTGAAGTTCTTGGCGCATTCCACAATTAGTTTAGAACACTGAAAGGCTAGAAGAAATCCATCTCCAGCCATAATTCCACAGTTCATAATTTGGGTGGCCAAATGGTTCGGTTGATGATCTTTTTACCCAAACATCCTCCTGTGAAACTCAGTCATGTCTAGGCATATGAGGTCAGTATCTCACATTTCTGTGCATTTTGAAACAATCTTGGATTCTAGAAAAAAGCTTCCCTCCTCATTCTTTATCAACTCCTTCCTTGTAATTCTCATTCCTCTTGGCTCTGCCATTCCTACAAAACAAGAAAACTCAAAACAAACATAAGAATTGTGTAGGAAAATGAAAAAAGAGACCAATTTCTTGAGAAGGAGAAAGTTCTAAAAATTGTCAAATTCTCAATCCTTTCTTTCAGAAATGGATCTTCTCTCTCTTTCAAGGAGCTATTCTTTTCCCACAAACTTACTGAAAATTTCCTCTAAAACTCTAATTTTTAAACCTTCATGTTCTTTGTAAACAATGAATCTCCTGCTACTTGGAAATTTTCTCTCTCTTCAAGAATTTTGCTCAATTTTTGAAAAAGCAGCGCTTGAATCCTCTTGATTCCTAAAATTTGTTGGAAAGCTACAATGTAAACAATTGTTGTTTTGTCATTGATGTTAAACCTTAACTGGTGAGAATATTTCTATTTGTTTGAGTACCATATCTATTGATTGTTGAAGAAGATTTGAAGGCAAGGATAACAAGAAGACCGAGAGAAATGGTTGAGTTATGGAGAATTAAAAAGGGTACTTGATCAGTTGGATTATTGGCAAAGTAATTTATTGTTTATCTATTACACTAAGTTAGGATGTCAGTTTATTGGGAACAGTATATGCCGAGCGAAGTTTGTGTCGACCAAGCACCAGTTTATGCCGAGCATAATTTATAAGTGTCAACTGAGCGCTAGTAAATTGCCGAGGAAAACAGTGATGACCAAGTGGAAGAACACAATGTTGGCCAAGCAACCGTATTTTTGTAATTAATGAGATTTAAGATCTCTGGCTGACATAATTGAATTTATTCAGATATGTAAAGTTAATTGGGGATAAGCACAATTGGCCCACACTATTTAAATGCATGGGTAATCATAATTAATGCATGGATCCAAGATTTAATTAGTGATTAATTTGGAGAAATAAATTAAATGTAAAGATGGAAAGATTCATTGGATCTAACCTAACCTAGGATCTACGATCTTAATTAAGCGGCAAAGATTTATTTTATCTAAATGAAGAGGTATACGATAACCTCAAGGGGTTATCCAAAAGGATGTATGTATGAGAAAAAATGTATGGAAGAGGATTGCATGGTTAAATGACTGATTGGCATGATCTAGAAAAGAAGGCTAAAAAGAGAAGCAAAGAGTTGCAAAAGTGATGCTTGACGGATTTCCAAGCAGACCTGAAGATTGAAATGATAATAAAGGCCACTAAGGTAATTAGCATTAGATCTGAATTGGATCTGGATTTGCAAAGTAAGTTGTATGTATTAGATCACACATGCTGATTACTTTCTAACCATTGTATCAGTCAAAATGCTTTAACCAGGTTGAACTAACAGTCATTGTATAAATCCTTTAAGCAAGGTGACATTCAGGCAGATTTTTCTAAGACCTCTAACAAGGCCACTCTTGACAGGGTGATTAAATCCTTTAACCATGTCACATTTTGCAGTTTGTTTTTTAATCTTTAATAGGGTTGGCTCCTAGCAGAGCTCACTTCAGAAGAGTGAAAACTTGGTAGCATGTTACTGGTGATTTTTCCTAATTTGGGTTTCCACGTTAAATACTAGTGTCAACTTTTGTGAATGTTTATGTTGTGTTTTACTATTAAGTTCCTACAAGATGATTACATTTGAACAGTAAACTACATATTTATGTTGTTGATTTATGCTATTGCTACCGAGCAGATCTGAGCTATTTAAAGTCCTATAAAGTTTCAATTGGTACATATTGACCTGAGGATAACTGATTCACCCCCCCTCTCATTTATTCATATACATTCTAAAAAAAAAAATTCTTCTACTTTTTTCTTTGAACTTTGTGTGATGGTAAAATGAGAGAGAGAGCCTTCATATATAGATTGAAGCCCTGAAAAAACTACTTAAAAACCCATAGACTAATTTTAGGAAGCTGCCAATTAAGACACAAATTCTTTCCCCAAAAAAGCCACTTGTCTCTATTTTTCTTCATTTCAAAAAAAAAATGCCAATTTGAGCACTTTTACTTCATGAGGATGTTTTTTGATTTTATCGAAGCTTTTGATTTTTTTGATATTAAATTTTGAAAAAAAGAATAAATTTTAATATTTAATTCATTTTCAAATATTAGATTAAAAGCAATTTTTATTTTCCTTTTAATCTTCCAAATTTTCACAATTAACTTGTTACTTTTACGATTTATAATTAAATATAGATGAAAATCAATATTTAATTAATCTATAATTTCTTATCTTTATCACTTTTTATTTTTTGAAATTTTATTAATTAAATATTAAATAAAATTCAATATTTAGTTAAACTTAATTTAAATCCAAAAAAACTCTTTCATTTCCAATTTCCAGCTTTCCGACATCTTGAGTCTTTTCAAATTTTTGGATTTTTCACGATTCAAGAATTTTAAAAATTAGATTTCCATCTTTTCACGATTTTTGGAAATTTAAAGATTGTTGAAATTTTCACTTCAAGATTTTTTTTATTTTCTAGAATTTTGAGATTTCCAAATTTTCTGAAATTTGAGTTTTTCAAAGTTTCTGAAGTTCTTTGGAAATTTCCAAATTTTCACAAATTTTCAAAGTTTTGAACATTTCCAAAATTGTCAAAGTTTTCCAAATCTTCAAATTTCCACGACTTTGGAAATTTTCAAGTTTTCAAATTTGTTTGAGGTTTCGAGATTTTTTTAATTTTCCAAATTTTGGGAATTCTTTGAGATGTAGAGAAATCTTCAAGATTTTTGAAAATTTTTAATTTCTCTAGAATTCTGAAATTTTGAACTTTTTAAATTTTGATTTCTCCATGCTTCAAAATTTCCAATCTTTTCAAATTCTCAAATTTTCTTAGAAATTTCTTCAGTTTTCCATATATGACATATCATGGCCCCGAGTGCAAATTTGAATAAATTTAAATAATAGAATTAATTCCATGTCTTTGCGACATTTGTGTTAAAACCACATGGGGTTTGCAATCTCCCATTTAAATAAAAATTCCTCCACACTTATGCTCTTGTGCTGACGGTGGCTTCCTAGCTCTCCCGTGGATTGCAAAAAAAATATTTACTTGTCTCCAGGCATGATTTTGGAATGAGTTTGGGAGTGGCACGAAGGATGTTTTTTCCTTTGAATTTCCTCCACATGCATTGAATCATGCTCCTTACTTTGCAAGGGCACTCTTTTGAAGTAGTCATGGATTTTCCTTCGTTATGGACATTCTCTGACTAGTATCAAAACATGCTCCGTACATTGAGCATGCGGGATTTGGAGGTCTTCAATAATTTTTATTTGAGTTGACCATCCCTTAGCTATGTTGAAACATGCTCCATCATTCAGAGAAGCAGGATTTTGGTCTTGTGAAGGATTTTCCTAATTTTTTGAAAATTCCTTCAGGATGCTTTTTTCGTGCTTCGTATTTTATGGGAAAAAGATTTGGGAGTTGTCATGGATAACTTCTATGGAGCTTTACTCTATCATTTTTTTGAATTCACGTTAATTGTAAGTTTCTTTCTATGGGTTGTCCATTTCCCAAGCCACCTCATGAATGTGCTTTACGATTTCATTGTTTTCTTGATACATTTCCTCAACTTCTCTCAGCCTTAGCTAAGTGCGAATGTGGGTAGTGGTGTATTCTTGCATGATATACTTATTTTTGGTAAGTTGACTTCCAAGGAGTATATGACTTATTTTGTGTTTTCATTATGGAAAAAAAGTCATATGAAGTTTTGACAGCAAACTTTGAAGTAGAAATTGACTAAGTATAGAAGACAAGATAAAACAAAGATATATAGATGATCAAAGCACCATCGCACGTGCGTATGACCGATTCAGACTAAGTGCCTTCACAAATAATCTCTATGATATGTTGTTATTCTTACCCTATACACACATGGTACAAAATGTCAGTACAGATAAGTTACAGAAAGAACAAGTACACTAGCAGTGCAGAAAATAGAGTATGAAGCTGCCTTCATCTTTTTGATTAGCGTATAACCTTTTGTTTTGTAAAGGCTAAGCACCTATTGTAATAAGTTTGTAATCATGTATTAAACATTATTTTAGACATGCTTAAGTCAATTTGTTTGGAAGCACATTGTGAATGTTGTTTTTAGGCTG
>MU223052.1:585633-625600 GCA_018584345.1 Thuja plicata | reverse complement strand
TCTAATCTATCCCAGGATGATAATCTCAATGAATTCTTGGTGGTAGTAATCTCAACACCTCCTCCTCTCCCACACCCACCTGATTAATGGAAATATGAATCTAGAAGGAAGAAAAGAATAGAGTTACCCACCTTTTCAATCTTACTTACATCCTATCAAAGATCATCTTGAAATTTATCTTTACTGATTGCAAGGATGTCCCCCATGTCTTCTGCGAGTATCCCAAAGCAATAATTTTCTCAACACTAATACATTTGGTGTTGTTTTCTGATGACAACTTCCTACAGGGGATGTACCTTTTTTGTAATTTTTTATTTGTTTTTGTAATTCTCCTTGACGAACTCAGAATTATGATAGTACTTAAGTAGATCATACGAATTGCGACTTCTATGGGATATACAAAAAAAAATTGAAATCCAAATCATTTTCCTTTTTAAGTCCATCGTGGGAGCAAAGGAGCGCGAAATAATATTTATATTTTGATCTTAATGAAGTTCTATCATGGGAGCAAAGGAAGGAACGCGAAGTCATTTGAAGCCGAATTGAGGTAGGTTTTTTGATTAAACTTTGCTAAGCATTCCTTTCTTTGCATTTGCAGGGTTAGCTATGGATAATGTAAGATTTTGGTAATGAAATTTAGTTCTGGATGCACTATATATATATATATGCATATATATGTATATATATGCATATATATGTATATATATGCATATATATGTATATATATGCATATATATACATATATATATATATAGATACATATACATATACATATATATATATATACATATATACATATATATACATATATATACATATACACACACATATATATATATATGTATATATGTATATATATATAACATGAAAAGTTGTATTAAGAAGTGTCGTCGAATATGCATAGAAGAGATATAGAAGAACAGTATAAGATGTCAGAATGAGATAAAGCAATTGATTAGACAACTGTGTCACATACAATAGTTCACTTTTGGATATAGTGTATATCAACTATCATAAGGCTGTAGCCTTCATCCTATTTAGAAGTGAGCTTTTTGTATAGTGAGTCCTCACCCCTAATAGGGTTAGTTGCAAAAGACTCCTAATAGGGTCAGATCCTTAACCAGGTCATTGTACTCACATTGTAAAGACTGCTCCTAATAGGGCAAAGGAACTTTAACAGGTTCATTATACTAGTGCAATATTTGTGGGTACTGATTCCCACCGGGGTTTTCCTCTGATCAAGGTTTTCCCGTAATCATATCATGTGTTATATGTTCATGTGTTAAGCTTCAATTGATATATATTTGATTTATATTTAAAAATGCTAAAATAGAATAAATAGACAAACACTGATTCATCCCCCCTCCTCTCATTTTTTCTAACAATTGGTATCAGAGCTCTGATCCTCTAAAAGAAAGTTTAACCACTTGAGGAGATCATGGATCCAGCAAAAGAAAAACATATGAAAAAGAATCTTGAAGAAGCCCTTGAAGATCTTGACACATTTGGAAAAGAAAATGAGGAACTTAAACTAAAATTTGATGGCTCTCAAATACTTATCAAGAAATTAAGGAAAGAATTGAAAGATTGTTCTACCAATGATTTGGGAAAAATGGTCAAGAAGTTGAATGAAGAGAACATGTCTTTGAAGGATAAGATAGAAGAATTGAATGATCAGTTAACTGATAGCCTAACAACTATTGAAGAGAAGAAAAAAGAAAGAAAAAATTTAGATGAAGAACTCATGCAAGCAATTTGAAAATCTTGGAGTTAGGAAACATCAAGAATAAAATTGAAGCTGAATTATCAGGAGCAAAAGATAAGATTGATAAACTACACACAAGTTCTGATCTAATTCAATCACAGCTTTGTGTGCAAAATCTAAAAGGTGATACCACTGGTATGGGATACAGTGTAGCACAAATTGAAATCAATTCAATGCAAGAAACAAATAAATCACAAGAAGCACCCACAAAAGCAAAGAAAGAGGAGAATATTGCAAAGACTGAAACTGAACCACCTAAAGATGAACTCAAGCAAGTTAACATAACTTGTTATGCTTGTAACAAGCATGGAAACTTGGAAAGAGATTATAAAGAAGTAAGACCTTTTAATGGTTATTGTTACTCCTATAATAAGTTTGGTCACATGGCTATTCATTGCAGGACAAATCAAACAAATCAATCACAACTGAACCGAAGGAATCAGACTCAATATAATCAGAGAAATCAACCTCAAAGAAACTTGAAGAATATTACATGTGAGATATGTTATTACAATGGAAACATAGCTAATAAATGTAGCATGGTGAATAATAACATTAGACCTCCTATCATCTGTTATTCATGTGGAAAAGCTGGAGACATCGAGCAATAATATGCAAGTCAAGAACACAAAGACAAGAAAATCCAAAAAGGTCTCCCTTTGAAGAATCTGGAGAAGTTAAGTTTGTGCAAGTTAAAGCTAATTCAGATAAAATATTGGTTGAAGTAAGGAAGGATAATGAAGATAACAAGGTAGTAGATGCATCCCCAGTTGACGCACCTTCTACTTTTGTATAGTTGACCCTCATGGTCTTAGGGGGAGCTATTCTAGCTCTGAACTCCTCCCTGGCTGGTATACTCACCTCTGAGTATGCACCTTGTTATGCCCTGCATCCCCGTCCCTACATTTTGTGTGAAAAATGTTGGGTCCCCCTTTTTGGTTTTTCCTGCTTTTGCTTTGCGGTTTCGCTGGTCTTTCTTTCCTTTTTGTTTTCTTTCTCTGGGGTTTTCTTCCCCGGCGTGTCATTTTGTTGTTCATTTTCTGTCTCCAGGACTCCGGTCCCGGAGGTTGCCTTTTGTTGGGAACCGAATTCCAGACTCTGACATTCTTCGTCATGATGTTCTTAAGGATATCATCACGAGGAATCCCCGGGCCCAGAGTCTGGAGGTTTTTCCTGTCCGGAGATTGCCGGAAGGCGGAGGATTGCCCTTTTACCGTGGGTATAAGTTGGTCTTATCTATCACTTTCACACTTATTGTGATTAAAACATTCAAGCACTTAGAGAGAATTAGAGTGATTTTAAAGCGATTAACAGTGTGTTTGCAGAGAATTTGTGATAATCAAAGCTTAACACCTTCTGCGTTCTCAGCAGTTGCGAGTGCTTCATGGTGGTGATTCTGACAGTTCAACAACTCGAGCTCTTGTGGTAATCTTCCCTTTCTTCCACCTTCTGCATTTTTAGGTTGGTTTTTCTACTTTCGCTCCTCTCTGGTTTTCTCTGTTTGTGTTCGTTTTCCGTTTGTTTCGCTTTGTTTTGCTTCCCTGTTTCATCTGGTCTTTTGTCCTCTGGTTTCGCCGCCCGTTGGTGGGTCGGCTCTACTAGAGGGTTGTCCGCCCTCTACGCAAAAGTTGTTCCTGTAAATAGTGTAAATAGTGGTTTGTTTGTATATATGTAGATAGTTGTATATATCAATTTTTGCTTTGTTTAGTTTTCCCGCAGGCGTCGTCCCGTGTTGTATGTTCATGTATATATGTACATTGTTGTGAATAGTCTATGTATATATCTTCCCATTTTAGTGTGTATATCCCTCAGCTTCGTGTATATCCTTCCAGGTGACTCAAAAAGCTGGCCGAGTTGCCTTTGCTTCTGGTTTTTTGCCTTCGAACTCACTTCGAGGTAGAAAACCACCTGTTTAAAACTCGGCTCCCCACTGGTTTCAAACAGGTAGTTTTCTCTCTACTCCATCAAGTCTGTCAGAATCTCATTTACGTCTCATGTGCGCAATCAATTCTAGCCAAGTGGCTTTCCCTTTTCACCCGTTCAGATAGTTGGCTCCACCGTCATCGCCATCACATCTATTTAATGCCAACCCACATGACATCCACGTGGGATTGACAACTTGCCTGTTCACATATCTTTGCTAACGGTCATTTCTCTGGGCTTCGGGCACCTTACCACCATCTATCCTATGTCTTTGCAAAGTGTGATAAGATTCCCTAGACCCGGATATGTTGATACTTTAAGTTCACGATATATTTTGCATTTCGGTTATCTTTGCATGATACTAACTTTTCAGGAAAGCCAACACCGCGGTGGTAAGATCTCCGGACCCCAGAGTAACTATTTTATTTCAATAAAAATATTCTGATGGTCGCTTTGCCTTGTAGGTTCCTGGACTTCATCTTCCAAACATGTCTGAAGCATCTGCATCATCTCCTCCTGGAAGTCTGAAACTACCAGCAGCGACGGAAACCAGGGCAGCTATGAAATCTAAGATGGAGAGGGCCCTGGAGAAACTACCCCTCACCATGAAGTTCATACAGAACGACGTCATTACGGGCTCAAAGATTGAGTCCAAGGTTAAACTCATAACTGACACAGCATCAGAACATGGGAAGAAATGAAAGCCTTGGTAAAAGTAATGCACATCCAGTGATAGGCTGGAGATCAACTAGCGATTAACGTCGGAGGTTCTGGGATCCTCCAGGTAGCTTGCTTCCCATGCTCCGTGCAGTCTCCGGAGCTCATCTTAACACTGGCTGCCAACTATAACTCTTCCGTCTGGGCCATCATGCTTGCGGCCATGGAACCTATAGGATACCCCACTCCACTAGTGTCCCTCGACCCAGACACATTTTGGGCAGGATTGGGAATCCCACAATTTGACAGAGCTACAGTACTTACAAGGGCTGATGCCTTGGACAAGTTTACTCAACTGGAGGATGCTGCCTGGGTATACATGAACACCCACTTGCTCAAGGCCCCGAAGAGGGATCCAAAGAGAATGAAGATAGAAATCCCCCGCTCTGAATTCAAGGAGAGCATCCAAATGGGGATAATAGCATTAGCCTGGGTATTCGGGCAACCCTCCACCCAGGAATTTGCAAAATGGATGTATTATTTTCTCCTCGGCATCTCCACCAAGGGAGAATTCTTTGACTGGGCCACAATAATCTCCAATCACGTCGACTCCCAGTTCCTCCAGGTGGACAGGAAAAAGAAGTTTTATATGTCTTCTTACATTTTCTGGGCCCTGGCACAGCAACGGCCCCACTCCAACAGCCTACTTACAAATGGCGTACTCAGGATGGACCTGGAACAAAAGGTGCTGTGGGACCATTTCCCAAAAATTCAATGGAAAGCCAGCTTCCCTAGTTTCTGCCAAGTAAACGACGCGTTTGTTTACTACCATCTACTCACGCCCACCTGGGATGCCGGATACCGCCTATCCACTGAGGCGATGAAGTTAGTCAGTAGTTATGGGCACTACTACATTCAATTCCAGTAGCATACATACATTAGGGTGGCCGACTTCTCTGGGAAACCCTACTTGTTGCCCAGACACTACAGGGACAAGATCGTGCTGCTGGAATATTGCCGGCAGATGATCGAATTGCACACCTTCTTTTCCCTCAAGAAGGTCCCCAATGTCTCATTCCCAATCACCTGTTGGAACTACACCTACAGTCTAGCCACCATGAAGGAGGCAGACAATGAGCTAAAAAGTTATAATTTGCAGGAATTTTATTTAGCATGGAAGAACTTTGATCCACATGGGAAAATAGCAACGGAAATGCCCCGGGCTTCAGAGCCCCATAAAATACACATGGAGGACTTCTGGGTAGATTGCCAAGATGACGTGGATGTGCGAAGCTAGCACTACATCAGAATGATAGCCAGGATGATGCAGGAACTAAAGCTCCGGAGATTCCCTCCGGGCTTCTCTGACGCCGCCCCCACCATCGATCCCCAGTACAAAGAAAAGGGGATCGATAAGTTGGCACTGCCAGCAATGGAATGGACCGCCCAGGAGGGGCCCACAATTGAGGACTTCACTCGAGATGTAGTCAAGCGAAGTCATGCCTATTTTAAGAGGGTGTGCCCCGGGAGTATGCGTCAAGCTCCCCAACCGGCACCAAAGGTAACTCCACCACCGGTACCAAGATTAACCCTGGGGCTAGGACTTCCTCGCAGGGCGCAGACAAGGGAAAAGGGATAGCTACAACACCCTCCGCGCAAGAAGTCCCCATTCAAGAACAGATCAAGCAATCTGTGGCAACCTCCTAGCAAATGAGGGAGCAGTTAATAATGAGGCTGGCCACTCCCCCGCTCATGGCTGGACCAATTCATCCTCCTTCCTCCCCATTGCTGGCAGCCTTAATGGTCAAGGAAACGGGGGTGGATCCCATGGAGGCAGTAGCTATAGCTGATGTGGGGCCACCTTTGGTCACCCAGAGGAAGAGGAAGCACATAAAGCAGCCCAAGGTAGAACCAGCGCCAGTGGCGTCCCTCCGCTGGGAAGTAGAGATTCTTTCTTCCAATTCCCCGAAAATGGAGAAAGAAACAGAGCCTGTAGAGGTCCCAGTTAGTCCCCCTCTGCAAGAGGAATTTGATGATGTATTTACAACCGATGAGTTCAGAAACTTGCAAGGGTACGATGCACAAGCAGGGACAGAAGTCCCAGAGAAAGAACAAGAGGCTGCAGACCAAGAAGACTTGGGACAAGGACCTGCACAAGAGCAAGAGTAGGAAGCAGAAGAAGAGCCGAAACCAGAAATTATCCCCGGGGCTCAAGAGATACAAGTTCTGGGAGTGGACCAACTAAAGCCAGGTGAACAAATGGCATCCGCTGGGGGAACCAGACCTCTCAGAATAACCGTAAACCCAGCTGCCACATTCCCAAGGCCACTCCCGGGGGCAACCTTCAGGCAGGTTATCACAGCGGCCCAAACTCTAAATCTTGGCTCGATACCTCCCCTACTGCAAACAGAGGAAGAAGCCCTGGCAGAAGAAGAAAAAGAAGAAGAAGAAGAAGAGAAGTAGCATGAAGAGGAAATCCCCGAAGAAGCCTACCAAGGTCTAGACCCAACAATAGACACACAGGACAAGGCTGAGGAGATGGAGGTTGACAAAGAAAATATTGCTACAGAAGAAGTTGAGGCAGGGAGGACGGATGAGGTCCATGACACTGAGGAGCAACTGCCACCGGAGACCGGGAGGGAATTGGGGGAACAAATTCTGGAAGGAAGGCCACCTCTCCCACCTTAGTGACTGGTAGAAAGAAAAAAGAGAAAATCTCAATCTGCTTCAGTGATTCCTCTCCCTGGCCGCAATGATGGCCCATGTTCAAGCCCCGCCAAAGGCGAAGAAAGCCTAGAAAATTCACACTCTTTGAACTGGGCTAGGTGGAGAAACAGTTGCCGTTGTAGCAACACCTCCCCCGGGTGCTGATGAAGCAACTGCAGACCCCACAGATTATGATGTTGCAGAGGTATCCCTGGGAAAGAGAGGAAAGGAAGGTGAGGTGGACTTTCTTAAGGAGGCAGCAAGGGCAGTTGAAGATCGATACAAAAAGGAGGCCTAGAGGCTCAAGGCTGAAAAAGAGAAGAATGCGAATCTTATGGGATTGCTTACTGAGCTGGCCAGACCCATAAATGCTGCCCCTTTAGAGACCTCCATATCAGAGGATTTACCGCAGAGTGACATAGACTCCCTACGAGTAATGAAAAAGAAGGCCCAAGCAGTAGATGAATGGGTCACCCTACAGATAGGAAACACCTGGAATTTCCTAGCGTCCACTCTTCCAGACTTATACATAGCCTGGCAATTTATGCATCAGGCGGAAGCACTCATTGAGCAGTGGGAGAGTGATGCTGAAAATTACCAAGTGTGGAAGGTAGAGCTCGAAGAGCTCATGATCTCTAAATCTGGAATTCTGGGTGAGGAATCATTTGATTTTGTAAGGATTCAGCATGCCATACTTGACCTCACATTGGAGGTAACCAAGCAACTGGTAGAGTCCTTGCAAGAGAAGGTACACAACGTAAAATATTCTTCTAATTTATTCAATTCTTATGTAATAAAGATTTTCGGGGATGATCCCCTTAGTACAGATACGTACACCACCAAAGATTTAGTTTTGGGGAGTTTTGATGAAATAATGCAATCCCGATATCAATCCCCGGAGGGGATAGACGGGGCCCAAATGGAAAAATTAACAGAAATAATACTTAAGGGCCGTGACGCGGCAAGGATGGTGGACAAATTCAAAGAGAATGTTCCAGACCTGGGGGAACAAGTTGAAGTAGCCAGGCATAGAAGGGCCAGCCTGAAAAATGTAGATGAAGATGGCATTTCCCACCTCCTTCAGGCCTTCAGCGATAATAAGCAACCTTGAGCTTTCTTCGGAGGCTGGGGAAAAACTCACATTGAGTATTCTTTACTCTTTTGGGATGTATGTTCCCAGATCCCAGAGTCCCAGGATCCAACAATTTATATTCTTTAAAGTGATCCGTGTCCCGGTCCTCAAGGCCAATCGGTCACTTTTAGAGGCAGTTAATAAAGACTGTCAGAAGGTAGTTGGCCACATCAAGGGGTGTTGGCTCGGCAGTTGGTTTTCTGACAGGGTGGTCTTCTTGAGGTGCCACTCAGAAGTACATCTGGCGCATTGGGGATAGGGCACCGCATTTCCCATTTATGAGGCATGTAGCCTCGATCTTCGAGGGACCTACTTTCTTCTTCCTCCTTTCCAGTTCTCTTCCCGAGCCTGATTCTTCCGATGCATATTCTTGTCTTATTCTTCTGACATGACAGACCTATTCCGTCTCCAGGTCTTTTGTAGGGTGGCGCAGGTAGTACCGGCCCCCGGATATTGTATTTTCTTGAGACATGATGTAAATAGGGTTAGGGTTAAGAGAGTTGTATAAATAGGCAGATCGGCCCATTTCCAAGGGTTGGCAAAATTGATGATTTTGTTGTCCATAGCAATAGCAAAGTAATTTCTAGTTTTAGTTGCAGAGTTCAATGCTCCATTGTTTGGTTCTCAGTAGTTAGATGCTCCCCTGGAGCCACCATTGTATCACGCACCAGTGCTTGCTGGACTGAATATTAATGAAGAAGGAAGAATTCTTGGCAATGACATTGTTGGCATTCTGCTTCTGAGTTAATGGTATTTCATGCTTTAATGTTCTTTATGTCTTTTACTCTGGTATGTTAAAGTAGATTAGCGACCTCTTTATTCCTGCTACTGATAAAATGCTAACTGATGGTTATGTGTTCCTTTGGTATTTAGTGTAGTTTACTAGAGTATTATTGATGTTCCAGACATTTTAACATGACTGTAGTTAGATGAAATGCTTCTAACCCTGCAGGATCTTTTTCGCTTTATTTGCTAAGTATAAAACGCTCGGGGAAACCCTACTTTGATCGAATCTTCAAAGAAGATGAGTTGAAGAAACTAGCTATCCCCCTTGAAAATAGTCACCTCTCCCAACCGAGCCCCGCACCATCGTGACTCGACACCCAGGTGCTTGAAGGCCCGAAGGATTTATTTCCCCCGGATAACCTTTGCAGGTGGAGTTGGCCAATTTTCCCAGAACCTGGTGATAACTTATGACTGTTGGCGGACCCGGTCAGCAAAACCCCGTCAACAGAAACTGGTGCTAGAAGGAGGGCATGAGCTCATCCCCCTCCCAAGATTCTGATTTTGCACCTTCTGAGGGTTCCCCGAGTTGTAGTTTTAGGAGACAAGCCTTCACTGGGATTGGATCTTTCTCCCAGTGATATTTGAAAGAGTCCTCAAGTCCACCCTGAATCCTGGAAAGTTTATCAAACTTGAGCCCCCTGCCCAAAAGAAACGGACCTCTAAGGTCGTACCAGCCACCATTGTCTGGGGATCTACCATAACTATGAATACGCAAGCTCCCCAGACAGTCCCAGGAGCTAGTACCCAAACCACTACCCAACATATAGTTCCCCCAATGGCTACATATTTCAGAAACACCGGGTCCCCAATGGGCACTTTTCCGGGTGCAACCAATGATTTACCCTCTCACCTGGAGAAGATCTGCCCGCGATATGAGCACTTAGGCTCACGAATTGCAGAGGAACACTTATAGGCATACAAAGATGCCATGAATCGACACTGGATCCAACATGAACATGTTGTGACCCGTATGTTTCCGCTGTCCTTAGGAAAAAGTGAGTTGAACTGGTACCTTAACTTGCCTGCCAACTCCATCAACACTTGGCAAGACATGGAGGATGCCTTCTTGGCTGCCTTTCGCGTGCATGTGGACCCAACTTGGTCCCATAGCCTGTTCATCTCCATCAAAAAGGAACCTAATGAACCTCTTGTAGCATTTAACCATAGGTTCTAGTGCACCCTAAAGCGGTGTACGGGCCCTTTTATCCCATCTCCAGACGTAACCATACAGACCTATCTTAATGTGATGGACCCTTTCATTGCCACCCTCCTTTGGAGAACAATCGCCCCGGGCGACTGGAATACCTTGGCAAAAGTCTACAACCTAGCTCTAGAGCTGTCCTGCAGTCTCAACAAATCCTCAAGCGGGATTGGGCAGAGCACGCCCTTCAATATGATCCCCAGTGGAACTGCCTATGCCAGGGGATACAACTCCAATCTGGCAATGGGTGCCCCCTCGATGGTGATGAATCCTCTGCCACCCGTGATAGACCAACAGGTGCGATATGTTTACCCAGCCCGGACCCAAATCACGTCGGGTCTGGAATTCTTCCCCTGGAATCAGCCACAACACACACAACAGACTTAGACACAACCGTCTGGAGTACCCTTCTTTTAGTCGTCTGCGGTTGGAGGATTTCCGCCCTCTACTCTGTTTAATCCTGCTTCCTTCTCGGGAAGCCAACAACAACCATAGCCGTCATATTATGACGCCAACACTCAGTTGACCGCCAAGGTCGAATCCCTCAGGTGAATGTTGTCCACCCGTACTAGGACATGGTCCAACTGAAGGCAGGGTCCTACGCGCCCCAGAACTCAAATTCCCAGAGAGGGAATATCTTCTCCGGCAAGTGAAACAACAATGCTGAGGGAAGAAACTTCAACAATGGGCCTAGGCCCAACCAGTAATAATGGAATAACTACACGAATATCGGAGGCCTGCCTCTGAACAAAAATGCCAACCAAAATGGTGCTGGACCATCCCATTTTACACCAGTCACAGAATTCCAGCCCATGACTAACTGGTGTAGATTACACAATACCGGTTCACACAACAAGGTGAATTGTGCCACTTTGGAGAAGGTTATCATGATCTCCCAGCTGGACAGGCAACAGTCGCACGATACTACCCCTCCAGAGCCTCCTGTCTAGGAAACAACCCATAGTGCCTTCACCTGTGATACCATCTTCTTTGGGACTTCCAGAGAAGATGAAGAAGAATCTGAATTGCAGGGATTCTTTGACGAATCCATTCTGCCCTTTGAGGCCAACGCCTTTACTAACCCACGGGATCCATACAATACCCGGATCCAGGTTGGTAAAGGACCAGCTTATGCACCTATACCTCCTGCCAAAGACAGTCCTCCTCCCCAGAATAATGTAATTGATAGACCCTTACCTCCAAAAGGTCCTAGCTCTAATCAAGCAAAAGACCTCATCGAGGAAAATCACCTGTTCCCGGGAGGAAGATTTGACATTACGAAGACGTTAGAGCAGACCACCACCTCCATGACCTTGATGGAGGTTTTTTTTGAACTGTCCCGAGTAGAAGAAGTCTCTTCTGAAGCTCTTAGGGAACCTGGAAGCTATCAGCCGCCCACCCAAGACTATTTCATTCAAAGATGCCAACGCAGCTGTCTTCCAGGGAAACAATGAGGATCCTCCCTTCCTACTAGGCTTAAACATTTATGGAAAAAATATACACAACTGCTTAGTAGACTCTGGAGCTTTGGGTAACATCATGCCTTTGTCCATTTTTCAGAAGCTCAGACTCCACCCCACCCCATCTAATGACGCAGTAATCCAACTGGATAAGACTGCTATGAAAATGGTGGGGGAATTGAAGAACATCCGGATACATCTTATCCAGGACCCCAGGATAGCCAGCATCATTGACATCCAAGTGGTGGACATCCCAGAGACTTATAGGATGTTACTAAGTCAGAATTGGTCTAAGTCCTTGAACGGATACTTCTCGACCGACTTCACGCATTTATGGCTTCCACGGGAGGGATAATCAAACCAGATCTGGGTCAAAAGTGAACCCCGGATGAAACAGGCCCTTACCGAGGTTGGGAGGGTCAATGAAGTCCTTTTCGCAGAGACTTCTCTAGGGGTGTACTGCCCTCTTGAAATCCTAACATTCAATTTCATCCCTGGAGAGGATCCCGTCGTGCTGCAAAGAGCCCAAGACCTCAAAGAAAAGATGAGATTTGAAGTCAGCTCTCAAGGCGCCACAGCAACCCTTGCCACACTCTTGTCCGGCACTTGTTGCCGAGTACACTACCAAAAACATTCAGAACTTGAGTGTGGGCCATGTCTCTCGATCGCTAACTGGTACCTTGATACCCTCCAAAACAAGCAACATTTAGCAGATTCCCCAGGACCTAGTACTCCTAGGGGGGATGCTCCTTTGGTGTCATCTCCCCAGGAATCCCAAATTCCAAGAACTCTGGATGAAAATTCCACTCTCACGCCGACAGTCCGGGAGGCACCTCCTAAATCCCCCAGCAAGAATCAGAGGACTACTCCGCCCCAGCCCCAAGTTACAAACAATGACTTATGGACCCTGAAGTTTGATGGGTCCCGATCCAAACAGGGTTGTGGGGCTAGGGTAGAATTAATCAACCCGCAAGGGAAATCCTTCCTCGTGTCCTACAGGCTACAGTTTAACTATACAAATAATGTCACGAAGTACGAGGCTTTGGTCCTTGGACTCTTATTCACACTAAGGAAAGGTGTCACCCACCTCTGGGCTCTGGGTGATTCAGAATTGGTTGTTAAACAAATCTGGAGTCAATATACATGTCATGATAAAAGGCTGGCCGCATACTACAACCGGGCTTGGAGCTTTATTGAAGATTTTGATGCCTTTGGCATTGACCTCATTCCCCGGCGACAGAATTATGTCCCGGACGCCCTTGCCATTTCTGCCAGCACACTTGAGCCAATGGCCGGCTCGCGACTCCAAAAATTTTCAGTCGAGATGGTCCCCACCCCCTCCATCCCAGATAATGTCACCCATTTTTAGGTTTTCGAGGACGATCAACATATCCTAGCCTTCATGGCGAACATTGGCATCTTTGAGGATCAAATAGTAGAGGAACGTAACCATGATGATGTTGGGTAGGGTGACGAAGACGATGGGATCATAGAATTGCCCAAAAACACCATCCCAAAGGGGATGGTTGCATTGGAACAAATCTTCGACTTGGACCCTCAGGCCTGTGAGAAGGTGTCATCCTCCCCTGAGGGAGGAAAGTTTGAAAAAGTTAACATCGGCCAGCCCGGTGAAGAAAAGATCATCCACATTGGTACCTCCTGCTCCCCTGAGGAAAAGGAGAAGATTCTCGCGGTTCTCCGAGAATACATCGACGTAGTCGCCTGGGGATATGAAGACTTAAAAATGTATGATACATTTATTATGACCCACACTATTCCCCTAAAACCAGACGCCAAGCCCTTTTGGAAAAAGAAAAGACCAGTCAACCCCTTGATAAAGCCTCTGATATGTCAGGAGGTAGAAAAAATATTGTCAGCCCAGATAATCTTCCCAATCTGGCACACTACATGGGTTGCCAACTTGGTCCCTGTAAGGAAAAAGAACGGCGAGATTCGCCTTTGCGTGGATTTTCAGAATTTAAACAAGGCATCTAAAAAGGATAATCATCCTCTCCCCTCGCTAGACAAGGTGTTGCAGATAGAAAATGGATCCCAGATGATGTCTTTCTTGGATGGATATTCCGGATACAACCAGGTTATGGTCAAGAATGAGGACAGAGAGAAAATAGCATTTACCACTAAGTGGGGAACGTTTGCTTACAGAAGAATGCCCTTCAGTCTGATCAACGCAGGGCCTACATTTCAAAAGGCCATGGACATTGCGTTCGAGGGCCTCGTAAATCGGTACATAATCATCTACATGGATGATTTGACTATCTTCTCCCGGGACAGGCGTGATCATCCCGCCCACCTCGCTCAGATCTGTGAGAGATGTCACTGGTACGGAATATCCCTCAACCCCAAGAAGTGCATATTTGGGGTCACCAAGGGGAAGTTTCTTGGGCATATTGTCTCTGAGAAGGGTATATCCATCGACCCTGATAGAGTCAAAGCATTGTTGAACTTACAAATGCTTGGCAGCAAGAAAGAGATGTGATCCTTCTTTAGAAAAATCAACTTTGTGTGACGATTCATCACAGGATTCGTAGAAATAGTGAAACCACTCAACGAGATGATGAAAAAGGATACCAAGATTGAGTGGAGTCCTGAAGCAAAGCGGGCATTTGCCCAAATCAAACAGACAATCATGGAAGCACCTGTCCTGGCTAGTCTGGACTATTCCCTTCCGTTTTACATCTACTCATTTGCTTCGCCGCATTCCGCTGCGGCAGTCTTAACCCAAAAGGTTGAAGGGGAGGAATGACCAATAGCTTTGATGAGTTCCCCCTTCAAGAATGCCGAAGTCTAGTATTCATCACTAGAAAAATAGGCCTTTGCTTTAGTTCGCGCCGTGAAGAAATTGTGGCATTATATTCTCCGGAGCAAAGTGCATGCTATCATCCCGGACCAGGCCGTCAAATCCCTGCTGATGCAGAGTGAATTGGGTGAGAGATGGGGGAAATGGATGGCCATCCTCCAGGAATATGACTTAGAAATGCAACCCATGAAAATAGTCCGAGGCCAAGGACTAAGTCGGGTGATAGCAGAAGAGACTCCCCGCATAGAATGCCAAACTTACACAGTGGAGTCCATCACCCAAGACCCATGGTATGCCGATTTGGTATACTTGTTGCTAAACAACAAATGTCCAGAGGAGTTGCCTCCCCACAAATGTCGCGCCCTACAGATGAAAAGTGCACACTTCATGATCAAAAACTCTACGCTTTATTGCAGAAACTACGAGAGAGTGTACCTCCAGTGCATCGATAGAGACCAAGCTGTGAGAGTAATTGATGAATTCCATGGATAGTTTTGAACTGGGCATGGCTCAGCCAACGCCACTGCCCCCAAATCCTCTAGGCTGGATACTATTGGCCCTATATCTTTAAATATGTTTACGCTCACATTAGGAAATGCCATACTTGCCAAATCGCAGCGCATTGTGAGCGTAACCCCGTTATGCCTCTACAACCAGTTTACGAGGCTAGACCCTTTGCCCAATGGGCATTTGACTTCATTGGAGAAATCAACCTCAACTCGTCTGCCAACCACCGATACATCCTTACTGCTACTGATTATTGCACTCGGTGGTCTGAAGCTATACCTTGTAAAAACAACACGGCAGACATAGTCATCAAGTTCTTGGAAGAAAACATTGTCACATGGTTTGGAATGCCCTTCGCTTTAGTATGTGACAATGGTCCAGTGTTCTCTTCGGCACATCTACTCGAATGGACCTACAATCAGAAGATCACACTGAAGTTCTCCAGCAACTATTATCCCTAGGGAAATGGTGTTGCTGAATCAACAAACAAGAATCTGCTTGAAGTGATCAAACATTTGTTAGAGCAGAGTCCCCGAGATTGGCACCAAAAGTTGAAATTTGCCCTCTGGGCAGATCGCATTCATATTAAGGCCGCCCTGGGAACATCACCATTCCACCTATTTTATGGCCAGAACCCTGTATTCCCAGCCAATTTACAGATCCCAGTATTATAGTTCATGTAGGAATTCAACAACAGGGACAACATCGTGGAGGTTCGGCTCTTGAATCTGATGCGAATGGAAGAACATCGAGACATAGCCCTTGAACATTTTGTGCATCAACAAGCAGTGGTAAAAGGATGGTTTGATAGAAGAGCCCAATATAAGGCTTTTCACATCTCAAATCTGGTCCTGCTATGGGACAAGGCCCGGGAAAAGAAAGGAAAGCATACCAAGTTCCAACGGCTCTGGCTCGGACCATACTTGATTTCAGAAATCTGTGGAGCAAATACTTACCACCTCAACACTCTGACTGGGGTACCTGCTGCATTACCCGTTAATGGACAGTTTCTCAAACACTATTTCGAATGAGGATAAGTTCATCCTAAGTTGTATTATATGTAAATATACACCTATAAATATCTCTTTCGGGTGCCTCATTGCGAGGTACCCAATCTTGTAAATAGCTTTGTCAGCTGTCCCCCGAGACGACCCTCTTTTCCCGTCTTTGTTTTCATTTTTGGTTTTCTTTTGGTCCCGGTGTTTTTTTCTGTCTTGCAGGAATTGGAATGCTTTGCATAACTTTGGCCTCCGGTACAATGTCTACGGCATGGTGAACTTTAGAATCTATCTTTAGCACGGTGGAATCGACCCGGCCTCCTGGGTGTTTTATGGGTTATGGCACATTTTGAGCAATCACCATCAGGTGTTCTCTCTGGGAATCTGGCAATCAGTGAGCATAAATAATATTACAAGGAACAAGTAATCAGACACACCAAGGGTAGATCGGCTATACTGATTGGTTGACCCACGTCTGAAAATCTAAATAAATTCCTCCTGGGTCCGGAGCTTTATCCTCTCTTCAAATATCTAAACGTGGGTGGATAGGTGAAAGAAGTACCGCCATTAAAATTAGCTAAGCTTAAGCTTAATGGTGAAAGAAGTACTGCCTTCCCCACCCAAAATCAAATAGAATAACAAGAGGAAAAGTGGGGTAAAGTTTCGGTCTCTGGTGGAAACGAGCAAATTGATGACTGGTTCGATGTAATTAGTGCCTCTTCTCTATTCCTCCCAAAGGTCATCGGCTTGATTTCCTTCCAAAGCACACATGACACCACTGATAAAAGATTATAGACTAGCTCTTGTGTGGTTGGATTCTCTTAGATATGTTGCCCCTTTCCTGTCAGACGCTTCGAAGAGCGGCTTGTTCCAGCTTTGCTAACCAGAGATTCTTTAGTTCTCAAATGAGATAAGGCATTTGTCCTAGATAGTTGCCATTTGTTATGCCCTGCATCCCCGTCCCTACATTTTGTGTGCAAAATGTTGGGTCCCCCTTTTTGGTTTTTCCTACTTTTGCTTTGCGGTTTCGCTGGTCTTTCTTTCCTTTTTGTTTTCTTTCTCCGGGGTTTTCTTCCCCGAATTCCAGACTCCGAGATTCTTCGTCGTGATGTTCTTAAGGATATCATCACCAGGAATCCCCGGGCCTAGAGTTCAGAGGTTTTGCCTGTCCGGAGATCGCCGGCAGGCAGAGGATTGCCTTTTTATTGCGGGTATAAGTTGGTCTTATCTGTCACTTTCACACTTACCGCAATTAAAACCTTCAAGCACTTAGAGAGAATTAGAGAAATTTTAAAGTGATTAATAGTGCATTTGTAGAGAATTTGTGATAATCAAAGCTTAACACCTTCTGTGTTCTCAGGCAGTTGTGAGTGCTTCGTGGTGGTGATTCTGACAGTTCGACAACTTGAGCTCCTATGGTAATCTTCCCTTTCTTCCACCTTCTGCATTTTCAGGTTGGTTTTTCTACTTTCCCTCCTCTCTGGTTTTCTCTGTTTGTGTTCAGTTTCCATTTGTTTCACTTTGTATTGCTTCCCTGTTTTGTCTGGTCTTTTGTCCTCTGGTTTTGCCGCCCATTAGTGGGTCGGCTCTGCCAGAGGATTGTCTGCCCTCTGCGCAGAAGTTGTTCCTGTAAATAGTGTAAATAGTGGTCTGTTTGTATATATGTAGATAGTTGTATATATCAGTTTCTACTTTGTCTGGTTTTCCTGTGGGCGTCATCCTGTGTTGTATATTCATGTATATATGTACATCATTGTGAATAGTCTATGTATATATATTCCTATTTTAGTGTATATATCCCCCAGCTTCATGTATATCCCTCCAAGTGACTCGACAAGCTGGCCAAGTTGCCTTTGCTTTTGGTTTTTTGCCTTCGAACTCGCTTTGAGGTAGAAAACCACCTGTTTAAAACTTGGCTCCCCGCTGGTTTCAAACAGGAAATTTTCTCTCTCCTCTATCAAGTTTGTCAGAACCTCATTTATGTCTCATGCGCGCAATCAATTCTAGCCAAGTGGCTTTCCCTTTTCGCGCGTTCAGACAGTTGGCTCCACCGTCATTGCCATCACATCTATTTAATGCCAACCCATGTGGCATCCACGTGGGCTTGACAACTTGCCTGTTCACATATCTTTGCTAACGGTCATTTCTCCAGGCTTCAGGCCCCTTACCACCGTCTATCCTGTGTCTTTTCCAAGTGTGATAAGATTCCCCAGACCCGGATATGTTGATACTTTAAGTTCACGATATATTTTTCTTTTCGGTTATCTTTGCTGGATACTAACTTTTCAGGAAAGACAACACCGCGGTGGTAAGATCTCTGGACCCCAGAGTAACTATTTTATTTCAATAAAAATATTCTGATGGTCGCTTTGCCTTGCAGGTTCCCAGACTTTGTCTTCCAAACATGTCTGAAGCGTCCGCATCATCTCCTCCCGAAAGTCCAGAACTACCAGCAGCGACGGAAACCAGGGCAGCTATGAAATCTAAGATGGAGAGGGCCCTGGAGAAACTTCCCCTCACCATGAAGTTCATACAGAACAACGTCATTACGGGCTCAAAGATTGAGTCCAAGGTTAAACTCATAACTGACACCAGCGTCAGAACATGGGCAGAAATGCAAGCCTTGGTAAAGGTAATGCACATCCAGCGACAGGCTGGAGATCAACTAGCGATTAACATCAGAGGTTCTGGGATCCTCCGGGCAGCTTGCTTCCCATGCTCCGTGCAGTCTCCAGAGCTCATCTTAACACTGGCTGCCAAATATAACTCTTCCATCTGGGCCATCATGCTTGCGGCCACAGAACCTATAAGATACCCCACTCCACTGGTGTCCCTCGACCTAGACACATTCCAGGCGGGATTGGGAATCCCACAATTCGACAGAGCCACAGTGGTTACAAGGGTTGATGCCTTGGACCAGTTTACTCAACTGGAGGATGCTGCCTAGGTATACATGAACACCCACTAGCTCAAGGCCCCGAAGAGGGATCCAAAGAGAATGAAGATAGAAATCCCCCGCTCTGAATTCAAGGAGAGCATCCAAATGGGGATAATAGCATTAGCCCGGGTATTCGGGCAACCCTCCGCCCAGGAATTTGCAAAATGGATGTATTATTTCCTCCTCAGCATCTCCACCAAGGGAGAATTCTTCGACTGGGCCGCAATAATCTCCAATCACGTCGACTCCCAGTTCCTCCAGGTGGACAGGAAAAAGAAGTTTTATATGTCTTCTTACATTTCTGGGCCCTGGCACAGTAGCAGCCCCACTCCAACGGCCTACTTACAGATGACATACTCGGGATGGGTCCAGAACAAAAGGCGCCATGGGACCATTTCCCACAAATTCAATGGGAAGCTAGCTTCCCTAGTTTCTACTGAGTAAATGACACGTTTGTTTACTACCATCTACTCACGCCCACCCGGGATGCCGGATACCGCCTATCCACTGAGGTGATGAAGTTAGTCAGTAGTTATGGGCACTACTACATTCAATTCCAGCACCATACATACATTAGGGTTGCCGACTTCTCCGGGAAACCCTACTTGTTGCCCAGACACTGCGGGGACAAGATCGTGCTGCTAGAATATTGTCGGTAGATGATGGAATTGCACACCTTCTTTGCCCTCAAGAAGGTCCCCAATGTCTCGTTCCCAATCACCTGTGGGAACTACACCTGCAGTCTTGCCACCGTGAAGGAGGCAGACAATGAGCTAAAAAGTTATAATTTGTAGAAATTTTATTTGGCGTGGAACAACTTTGATCCGCATGGGAAAATAGCAACGGCAATGCCCCAGGCTTCAGAGCCCCATCAAATACACATGGAGGAATTCTGGGTAAATTGCTAAGATGACATGGATGTGCGAAGCTGGCACTACATCAGAATGACAGCCGAGATGATGCAGGAACTGAAGCTCTGGAGATTCCCTCCGGGCTTCTTTGACATTGCCGCCACCATCGATCCCCAGTACAAATAAAAGGGGATCGATAAGTTAGCATTTCCAGCAATGGATTGGGCTACCCAAGAGGGGCCCACAATTGAGGACTTCACTCGAGATGTGGTCAAGTGAAGTCATGCCTATTTTAAGAGGGTGTGCCCCAGGAGTATGCGTCAAGCTCCCCGACTGGCACCAAAGGTAACTCCACCACCGGTACCAAGATTAACCCTGGGGGCAGGGACTTCCTCATAGGGTGCAGACAAGGGAAAAGGGATAGCTACAACACCCTCCACGCAAGAAGTCCCCATTCAGGAATAGATCAATCAATCTGTGGTAGTCTCCCAGCAAATGAGGGAGCAGTTAATAATGAGGCTGGCCACTTCCCCTCTCATGGCCGGACCAATTCGTCCTCCTTCCTCCCCATCGCTGGCAGCCTTAATGGTCAAGGCAACGGGGGTGGATCCCATGGACGCAGTAGCTATAGCCGATGCGGGGCCACCTTTGGTCACCCAGAGGAAGAGGAAGCACATAAAGCAGCCCAAGGTAGAACCAGTGCCAATGGCATCCCTCCCCCGGGAAGTAGAGATTCTTTCTTCCAGTTCCTTGGAACTGGAGAAAGAAACAGAGCCTGCAGAGGTCCCAGCCAGTCCCCCTCTGCAAGATGAATTTGATGATGTATTTGCAACCGATGAGTTTGGAAACTTGTAAGGGGACGATACACAAGTAGGGAGAGAAGTCTCAGAGAAAGAACAAGAGGCTGTAGACCAAGAAGACTTGGGACAAGGACCTGCACAAGAGAAAGAGAAGGAAGCATAAGAAGAGCTAAAACTGGAAATTATCCCCGGGGCTCAAGAGATACAAGGTCCAAGAGTGGACCAACTAAAGCCAGGCAAACAAATGGCAACTGCTAGGGGAACCAGACCTCCGAGAATAACCGTAAATCCAGCCACCACATTTCCAAGGCCACACCCGGGGGCAACCTTCGGGCAGGTTATCACAGCGGCCCAAACTCTAAATCTTGGCCCGATACGTCCCCTACTGCCAATAGAGGAAGAAGCCCTGGCAGAAGAAGAAGAAGAAGAAGAAGAAGAAGAAGAGAAGTAGCATGAAGAGGAAATCCCTGAAGAAGCCTACCAAGGTCGAGACCCAACAATAGACACACAGGACAAGCCTGAGGAGATGGAGGTTGACAAAGAAAATATTGCTGCAGAAGAAGTTGAGGTAGGGAGGACGGATGAGGTCCACGACACTGAGGAGCAATAGCCACCAGGGACCAGGAGGGAATCAGGGAAAAAAATTCTTGCAAGAAGGCCACCTCTCCCACCTCAGTGGCTGGTAGAAAGAAAAAAGAGAAAATTTCAGTCCGCTCTGGTGATTCCTCTCTCCCTGGCCGCAATGATGGCCCAAGTTCAGGCCCCGCCAAAGCCGAAGAAAGCACAGATAGTTCACACTCTATGAACTGGGCCGGGCAGAGAAACAGTTGCCGTTGTAGCAACACCTCCCCCGGGCGCCGATGAAGCAACTGTAGACCCCACAGATTACGACGTTGCAGAGGTATCCCTGGGAAAGAGAGGAAAGCAAGGTGAGGTGGACTTTCTTAAGGAGGTAGCAAGGGCAGTTGAAGCCCGATACGAAAAGGAGGCCCAGAGCCTCAAGGCTGAAAAAGAGAAGAATGTGAATCTTACGGGATTGCTTACTGAGCTGGCTAGACCCATAAATGCTGCCCCTCTAGAGACCTCCACATCAGAGGATTTACTGCAGAGTGACATAGACTCCCTGTGAGTAATGAAAAAGAAGGCCCAAGCAGTAGATGAATGGGTCGCCCTACAGATAGGAAACACCCGACGTTTCTTGGCGTCCACTCTCCTAGACTTATACACAGCCTGGCAAGTTATCCATCAAGCAGAAGCACTCACTTAGCAGTGGGAGAGTGACGGTGAAAATTAGCAGGCATGGAAGGTAGAGCTCAAAGAGCTCCTCACCTTGGGAGAGGACATGATTTCTGAATCCAGAATTCTTGGTGAGGAATCATTTGATTTTGTAAGGATTCAGCACGCTAGACTTGACCTCACATTAGAGGTAACCAAGCAACTGGTAGAGTCCTTGCAAGAGAAGGTACACAACATAAAATATCCTTCTAATTTATTTAATTCTTATGTAATAAAGATTTCCGGGGCTGATCCCCTTAGTACAGATACATACACCCCTGAAGATTCAGTTTTGGGGAGTTTTGATGAAATAATGCAATCCCGATATCAATCCCCGGAGGGGATAGACAGGGGCCAAATGGCAAAATTAACTGAAATAATACTTAAGGGCCATGATGCGGCAAGGATGGCGCATGAATTCAAAGAGAATTTTCTGGACCTGGGGGAACAAGTTGAAGTAGCCAGGCACAGAAGGGATAGCCTAAAAAATGTAGATAAAGACGACATTTCCCACCTCCTTCAGGCCTTCAGCGATAATAAGCAACCTTGAGCTTTCTTGGGAGGCCGGGGAAAACCTCACATTGAGTATTCTTTATTCTTTTGGGATGTATGTTCCCGGATCCTGGAGTCCTGGGATCCAACAATTTATATTCTTTAAAGTGATCTGTGTCCTGGTCCCCGAGGCCGACCGGTCACTTTCAGAGGCAGTTAATAAAGACTGTCAGAAGGTAGTTGTCCACATCAAGGGGCGTTGGCTCAGCAGTTGGTTTTCTGACAGGGTGGTCTTCTTGAGGCGCCGCTAAGAAGTACATCTGGTGCAATAGGGATAGGGTGCCACATTTCCCATTTATGAGGCATGTAGCCTTGATCTTCGAGGGACCTACTTTCTTCTTCCTCCTTTCCGGTTCTCTTCCCGAGACTGATTCTTCTGATGCATATTCTTGTCTTATTCTTCTGACATGACAGACCTATTCCGTCTCCAGGTCTTTTGTAGGGTGGCACAGGTAGTACTGGCCCCTGGATATTGTATTTTCTTGAGACATGATGTAAATAGGGTTAGGGTTAAGAGAGTTGTATAAATAGGTAGATCGACCCATTTCTAAGGGTCGGCAAAATTGATGATTTTGTTGTCCATAGCAATAGCAGTGTAATTTCTAGTTTTAGTTGCAGAGCTCAATGCTCCATTGTTTGGTTCTCAGTAGTTAGATGCTCCCCTAGAGCCACCATTGTATCATGCACCAGTGCTTGCTGGACTGAATATTAATGAAGAAGGAATAATTCTTGGCAATGACATTGTTGGCATTCCTGCTTCTGAGTTAATGGTATTTCATGCTTTAATGTTCTTTATGTCTTTTACTCTGGTATGTTAAAGTAGATTAGTGACCTCTTTATTCCCGCTACTGATAAAATGCTAACTGATGGTTATGTGTTCCTTTGTTATTTAGTGTAGTTTACCAGAGTATTATTGATGTTCCAGACATTTTAACATGACCGTAGTTAGATGAAATGCTTCTAACCTTGCAGGATCTTTTTCGCCTTATTTTCTAAGTATAGAACGCTCGGGAAAACCCTACTTTGATCGAATCTCCGGAGAAGATGAGTTGAAGAAACCAGCTACCCCCCTCAAAAATAGTCACCTCTCACAACCGAGCCCCACATCATTGTGACCCGACACCCAGGTGCTTGAAGGCCCGAAGGATTTATTTCCCTCGGATAACCTTTGCAGGCGGAGTTGGCTGATTTCCCCGGAACCCGGTGACAACTTATGACTGTTGGCAGACCCGGTCAGCAAAACCCCATCAACACACCTATGGATTCATGTATGTGATCAAAAATTAAGGTTTCATGCATGCACGCATTGCCTTTACTTCATTTAGATTAAATTTTGAAACTCTCAATGAAAACCGTGTTCGGTAGAAAGCATCAAATGCAGTAACCTTTATATAAGTCGGTAAACAATCATTTATCCTCATTGTTTACATCTGAGATCATAAAATTTGTAGATCACATGATCACTAAGCATCAAAGAATTCAAAGCTATCGATTTGATCAGTTGGTGAACAAATTGTAAGTTGAAATGGAACCATAGCAGTTGTGTCATTTTGAATTGTCGTGAAACCATATTTATCCAAGTAACAAGTAAGTATGGCCACTCCAGTTGTATTCAACATTGCGGAAAGGAAAAGATTTGTGTTTAAGAAGCATCCCTTCAATTCTATACTTGATGATGTAGAAGGAGCATTTTCTAAGACTCCGCTAGGAGTCATGCATGTAGAAGACATTCGCGCGTAGATATACTATAAAAAGCAGACGGTTGGAGATAATAGTATTGCAACTCTCATGTCCTCAATGATGAAACCAAACTATTCATTCAAGGATGAATACATGCATCTCACTAATAACCCTATCTTTGAGTACTCTAATGTGCATGAGTTTTATGAGCCAAAATGGGTGAAAATCTTGTTGAGCAAAATACATGATTTCTATTGGATCGGTGAAGTTCCTGCTGTATTACTGCAGACCTAATTCATGACATGACTAGACTTTCTAAGACAAAACCAATTCTTCCAACTGCTAAAGATGTGAAAAATTATGTTGAACAAGCTTGTTTATCTAGAAGTGATAGGCGCGGTATGATAGTTGATCCCATTAAGGAAGATGACATAAAACTAGTCACCATGATACTAGGTTACAAATTTTAGCGCGCAAGTAGATCAAATAGTGTATCTACAGGTACTGTCATGGTAGTAGTAAAAATGGTGAAGGAAAATACTCAGTATAACATGTGTGAGATATTGCATGCTCAATTGATTGACAACATTCAAGCTATTAAGCATGACAAGAGAAAGATATTCAGGTTTGGCTCTTTGATCATCTATTTGTACTTCCACATTATTGGTAAAGTTGAAAATCTTTACCTAGACATAAGTAAACCTACCATGTCCCAAATTTCACTAAAGGCTACATTAGAGAGAACCGTGAAGGATTCTATGGACATAGATATCAAAAATTTCAGGATCAAGATGCAGAAGAGGTTCAGGATACCAGAGAACAAAGTTGAGAAATACAAAGACACCATATGCTTCATGGTAGAGACTGATTGTACTTGCATGGAGGCAGTTGAGCCTAGAAAAAAATGGATTCACCCTCTCGGATATGAAGTTAAAGAACATGTTTTGGAAGGTTATGCACAAGTCATCCTATCTGCGCCCAAGGATCCCATTGAACCTAGATGGGGTGCTCATAGAGAAAAGACAAATCAAGTTGATTCTATCTTGTACAGTACAAAAAACAAAAGGAAGGCATCAAGGATTACTTCAAATATCATAAAAGTTCATGGTGTTACACAAGAAGACCTAGATAGAGCTAGGGAAGCTAAGATAGCTAAAGAACTTGAGAAAACTCCCACAGAAGTGAAAAAGGAAAATTCTGATGATATGCCTAAGAAGAACAAGAAGAAATCTGATGAAGGTACATCTGCGCCATCAACCACCATTGATCTAGAATCCTCTCAACGTTCTATACCCACAAAGTTAACCATAAGGAATAAGCAAGTTCCTACAAGTCATCCATCCTAAAGGACCACAAGGAGTAAGGTAAAGAACACACAAGCCCCTCCCGAGGTAGGATTCAGGCCCACTCTAACAGTCCTAAATAATAGAATTGTTAATGAAGGCAGACTAGAATCCATCAAGAATGTCTATGATAAGTATCAAGAGATAGACAAATCAGAAATTCATTCAATGATTATATGTCATATGATTAAGTTCAAAAAGTCAGTATTGGAACTCAAGACAGTCATACCAAATAAAGTATGGAACATACTAGACCTATTAAAGAGGCCAGCAATTGAGTAAGATATGAGGATAAGAGAAGAGACATTAGACAGGCTTCTCCCTGTTTTCTCACATCATGAGAAAGCTATATTGTTGGATTTAGTTAAACCTCATCTTAGAAAAAAAACCAAAACACTTCATATCATGAATAAAGAGTATGATCTGGTTGAAGAAGAGACTCAAAAATATTTTGAGCGGGTATTTCTTGATAGACATATGTATCCATCAATGATGCCTACAGCTAAGGCAACTCTAGTTCCTCCCAAATATGTTACAGAACCAGTAATTCAAGGAGTGCATATGAAAGTTCCACATGTTTCAATGCCCAAGATCACATCACCTTCTTATATAGCCAAAGATTAAGAAGAAACTATTGTAATTGATGATGTCAAGATATCCATGACCGCTTCTAACAACGATATGGACAAAGTTGAAAAATCATCTGTAAGCACTGAAGAGACAAAGGAAGTATGTGCTGATGACACATCTTTATGACAAGATGATGTTCCCTCCAAAGATTCAATAGATTTGAATAAAGAGGAAGACAATCAAACTAATGAAACACCAGTCATGGAGATCCCAGTAAAAAGTGAATGTATGGATACTAGTCAGAATACTATATTCACCCCATTAATTCAACCATCAACTTCATTTTTGTCAAGTTTAACTCCTGACTTAGCAAGTCTACGTGCATGGGGAGAAGAAGACTTGATCAAGATCAATGTCCTAGGCATGGAAAAAGCCAAAGAGAAACAAGTTATGAGAAACCCTCTGTTTTTGGAGTCAGTAAAAATTCTGAATGACCTAGTTCCTTCAAACAAGAAAGTAGCTAAAATTTAGTCAGTTGATGATGTAGATAGCATCCTAATAAGCTTCAAAGCACACTTTACAAGTTTAGTAGAATAAGCTACTAGAATTGTTGAAGATGAGTATAAAAAGGAAAGATTGAATGAACTGATAAATAATTTTTACTTAGATTTAAAGTCATTAAAGATTGGTCAGACAATGTTGAAAGAGTTGGCATCAAAAGGTAGAAGGGTTATAGCAAATTGCATGGACAGAGGAAATCTCACCTCTAAACATATCAAAAAGATAGATGAGGCATATATCTTAGTTGATAACATAAGAAAATCTATTGAAACATCATCCCAAGACATAAACATCTACAACAATATCTATCAAGGTTAGATAGACAATATAGAAAAAGATAAAATGGAGATCAGTAACATTAGAATCAGGCAGACTCAGCTGAGAAATGCAATTACGCTCTCCTTAGCAGTTCTAGATGAGAACATTAAATAGATTGATGCAACCATTGCTACCTATGATCAAGGACCTAGCATGGATCTGAAAAATATGGAAAATCTTACATATGCCTTATGCGCCCATCTACAAACAATTGATGCACTAAAGGCATTCTTGCAGCAAGAGATCAAGAATCTAAAGATATCTTATCCAGATGTGTCCATGGAGTAAGTATCTAGAGACTTAAAATTTTGAAACCTTTGTCATTAATGTCAAAGGGGGATTAAATTATGTATGGGGATTAGTGTATATATATGAAAATAAATATGATATAGTATATGTTAAAGGAAGGTAATATACAGTTTTTCATGTTAGTCAATTTTGAGTAACTTGGCCACATTCCTTTGTTGCCATTAATGAAAAAGGGGGAGATTGTTGGCAAGTTGACTCCCAGGAAGTATATGACTTATTTTGTGTTTTCATCATGGAAAAAAAGTCAAATGAAATTTTGACAGCAAACTTTGAAGTGGAAATTGACTAAGTATAGAAGACAAGACAGAACATAGATATACAGATGATCAGAGCACCAACGCATGTGCATACGACCGATTCAGACTAAGCGCCTTCATACATAGGCTCTATGATATATTTTTATGCTTACCCTATACACACATGGTATGGAATTTTAGTACAGATAAGTTACAAAAAGAAAAAGTACATTAGCATTCCAGAAAATAGAGTATGAAGCCGACTTTAGTTTTTGGAAATTAACGTGTAATCTTTTATCTTGTAAAGGCTAAGCGCCTATTGTAATAATTTTGTAATCATGTATTAAAAATTATTGTACACATGCTTAATCCAATTTTTTTGGAAGTATTTTGAATGTTGTGTTTAGGCAGACTAAGGTCTTGTTTATAGTCGCGTCTATTCATGCATGGACACACACACACACACACACACACACATATGACATGAAAAGTTGTATTAAGAAGTGTCATCAAATATGTAGAGAAGAGATATAGAACAACAATATAAGATGTCAGAATGAGATAAATCTCTTCAAGAGTATAAGAGCATTAGCGTATAACCGGAACTCATCAGACAATTGTGTCACATACACCAGTTCACTTTTTGATATAGTGTATATTAGCTATCACAAGGTTGTAGCCTTCATCCTATGGAGTAGTGATCTTTTTGGATAGTGAGTCCTCACCCCTAATAGGGTTAGTTGTAAAAGACTCCTAACAGGGTCAGACCCTTAACTAGGTCATTCTACTCACATTGTAAAGACTGCTCCTAACAGGGAAAATGAACTTTAACAGGCTCATTATACTAGTGAAATATTTGTGGGTACTAATTCCCACCAGGGTTTTCCTCTGATCAAGGTTTCCCCATAATCATATCATGTGTCAAGATTCAATTGATATATATTTGATTTATGTTTAAAGTTTTTGAAATAGAATAAATAGACAAACACTGGTTCACCCCCCCCCCCCTCTCAGTGTNACAAACACTGGTTCCCCCCCCCCCCCCTCTCAGTGTTTCTAACACTTATTCCCTAAAAAATCCTTTATTAAGATGATTGAGTGCACTATATGCATAGGCTGAACTTTTCATTTTCAATACTCTTTCACTCACTACGATGGTACTCACAATATGCTCCTGGTGAATGGCCTTGAATTCTTGAGCTTCCCCAACACCCAATATTGTCGTTCCAAAAAAAATATCACAATTTTGAAACAATTTTTATGCCCTTCATCACTCCCGAGCTCGTAAGTATCTAGCATATGGTCATGGACTTCAATTTCAGAAACCATCATATCGGGTGATTTTGAAAGTCCCAAAATTTTTTTTGCTTTCCCCTATGCATGCGTGCCTTTCATAAGCTCCATCGTCATACCAACAAATGAATTCATGTACTTAGAGTTTTTAGAGTTTGAAGATAATTTCCTTGATGTTAAATAAATTGTTTTTTGAGTCCATATTCATGGGTGTTTATACATTCCTCGATTTGGTAAAAGCTACAGTTGATTGCAATTTGAATAAGGTTGTAGATTTTTCACTCCTTCAAACCTTCCTCAAATTCCTTTATTGTTGTGGGTGCAAATCAAGAGAATCTATGGTCTTTAAAAATTCATTTATTAATTTGAAAATGTGCTCAAGATTGTTTTTGAGGGGATGCCAAATTTTCCTCTTTCCAAGTTTTGTGAGCATGGTGCTTGGACGTGCTTTGAGCTTCCTGACAGATGTTTTACTTTGGTATGATTCTATGGCTTGCTGGGAGATGCACTCAAGGGGTTTTAGCTCTTGAATGGATAATTTTCTATTGATTTGAATTTCACCACACTCCCTGGCTTAATTATTTTGTGCTCCTACCACCTTTCCCATTACTAGCTTCGACATTCATCATTTCTATTTAATTCAAATTCATAGGCCTTTGAGGAAACTTGCATGACTAATCAATTTTGATAATTTACTTGGATTGGATGATTTTCTGGATTGATTCCTAGAGGTGACCACTTGGTCTCTTCAATTCTTAGTCTATCAAAGGTTCATAATTCACAATTGTACTCATCTCTACAACCAGAGATACCTCAAAATTGGAACTTTGAGGGATGAGGAATAAAACCTACCTTGAAACATGACTAAAAAAATTGCTTCTCAACCAGAACCCAAGTGAATTTTGAGATTGTTTCTACGAGCTACTAAGACAATAAAATTTTCATTTTTGGTTTTATGGTGAATACTTGATGTGTTTTAGTACTTGGTGGGTTTCATAATTCCTTCATTTATTTTAGATATTTTGGATAAACTTCGATGAAGTGTTGTGATTACAATGATAAATATGATGGTGTTTTGATGAGTTCCTTTGGTTTATACATTTAAGTTTTTATTGATTGTAAATCATTGTGTAAAGTTAGCTTGAACATAATTTTTGCATATGCTTAACTTATGTCATTCGCGTACATTGTTCTTAATCATGGTGTTTGTGGTGGTATGAAAATCCTCTGCATAAACCTTAAAGATTGCACTGATTCTCATGTAGTTGTAGTATAACTTGGTGAAGTGAAACCTAGCTATTAGGAATTTGTCCACCGACGTATTGGCCATTGCTATCATTTCCCTTAGGAGTAGATTAAATTTTTTGAACCCTAGTTACTTTTTCTTTCTGTGTAATATGAAAACTCAAAAAATGTATTTCATTGTAAATATTTCCAAGACTAAAAATGTATGGCTCCTTGTGATATTCAACAAATCACATTTACCACTGAGCTTATCCATGGTCAAGACCTGACATGAAAGGAACCTTGGAATGACCTATATGATCTTCTCACAAGCTTAGCATATACAAAACTTTGATCAAGAGAGGATAAGATACCTTAGTATTGTGTTCTACTCTTTCGTGGGTCATAAAATGCACATCAATAGGTCTCTATGAATCTCGAGATTGTGTTTTGGAGCAGCTCTAGATCTCTACAAATTAGCTTGTATTTTTTAGTTGCAGTCATAGTTTATTCATGATTTTATAGTTTTTCAATTTATAAATAGTTTGTTTCAAATTTAATATAAATATCATCTTTCATATATCCAGCTCTTATCTTTTATCCATTTATTTTATTCTTTTGTGTATTCTGAGAGAATTGAAATAGGAGTTTTCAAGGTTTGTGCTCTGCCCTAATTTGGGGATTTTAGTTTTTTGCACAGTATCATAGTTCCCCTTGTGGGAAGATTTGTATTTCTAATTTGGTATCAGAAATTTTTTCCATTGTTTCTATATTTTAGAGACATTCTAGAGATGATGTTGGAATTGGGTACTACTCATGTTGTTGGCATTCATGTTTTTTCACTGATGTCCACATATGTATCTGTGGATGAAGAACAAACTGGTTATTATTGTTATATGATGACCGCCAGAAGTGTATGGATACTATACAGATGAATCACAATGAGGGAAGATGGGGATATGTATAAGGATTTATGATGATCTTATTTCTAAGGCCTCTTGGTTTAATGTTACATATTGGATGAGTTACAAATGTTTTTGTAAGGACTCATTTATGGAGTATGACATTGATGATTGACAGAGTGAGTCTCTGTGTTTTGAGAATATCTTACAGGCGATGATTTTTGAGGCTACACAAGCTTAAGGGATGAAAAAAGACATGTTCAAGAATGTTTGTGATGGGTCACAAGTCATATGAGTGTTGATGATGTTAGCTGTGGCGTGTATTCTAGAGGAGACCTATTTGGGGTCAACTTCATAGATGTAGCATGTATTGTAGATTGCGAGCATGGATTGATGATCTTCGCCTATATTTGATTTATTGTAATTGATAGATACCTATTTTTTATATTATATGTATGTTAGTAAGGGTTTAAATAATTATTTATATATTGGGAAAGCTTAAATGGTCGACTTAATCAATTATTATAATAGGGTATATATGAGCCATATTTTCTTTTGAAATGATATATGTGTGTGTATGAATAGAAGGTGATTGGCAGAGAAGTGGAGAAGCTGCAAAGCTTGATTGATTGCTGGATGTAGAGAAAAGGATATGTTCATTATACTTCATTAGAAATAACCAAGAAAAGAGTTTCTATCAAATAGTTCATTGGATGGTTTATTTTATATATACACTTGTTCGGATTGTAAATCGTTGAGGGTGGCTTTAACCTTCTTTTGGAAGTGTGCTTGGGTAGTGAGCCCACTGTTACTCTTGAATCCTAACATGGTTTTCCCTTTAATAATGAATATATATTGTAATGATATAATAAGATCCTAATAGGGCTAAATATTTTAACAGGGATAATATACTCTCATTACATCATTTGTGCGTGCTCATTCCCACCGGGGTTTTTCCTTTAACAAGGTTTCCTTGACAACAAAGGATTGTGTTATTGTGTTGGCATTTACTATGTTATCATTTGATGTGGATTTTTGTTTATAAAGTTTAATGATTAATAATATGTCTCACAACTGATTGACCCCCCTCTAGATTGTGTTGGTGGACTATTATTCCTAACAATTGGTATTATAGATACTGGTCCTTAGTGAGAAATATTAACAACTTGAGGTGATCGTAAAGATTTATTACTATAGGAAGGATAGTCTGAAGCTTGATCTTGAAAACTTTGAAAGTTGGAAGAATAAGATGTGAACACATTTTATATGCTTGGAAATTGACTACTCGATGATTACTAAAAGAAACAAACATATGAAATCTTAGGATGAATTAGATAAACCTACTAAAGATGAAAAGAAGATATTTTCATGTAACATGGTTGCAAGGGAAGCATTGACCAAAACACTTTTTGAAGGTGAATTCACAGGGGTAAAAGACATATATTTTGCACATGAAATTTGAACAAGATTGTAAGTACGATATGAAGGAGATAACTTTACAAAATAGGAAAAGTTACAGAATTGGAAGGAAAAGATGGAAAAATTTAAAATGAAAGATGATGAGAAAATTAGAGCATATTCACAAAGAATTAATGAAGTTTTTATTGGCATCTGGAACTCTGGAGGTACTTACAATGAGGAAGAAGTGACAATGAAAATTCTGAGATCCCTGACACGTGTATATAGAACTAAAGTAAAATCTATAGAATAGATTATACCTTTGACACCTAACTTCAATAGAGATATGTTGATTGTGAAACTGACTACCTTTGAGGCTATAGAACTAGGAGATTCTCTACCTAAAGTTGAGTCAGTATTCAAGAAAATTGTGCATAAAAAAAAAAGACCTTATCAAGAATTGCAAGCACCAACAATAATGACTTGAGAAAAGAAATTGGAGAATATGTTGATAAATGGGAAAAAATAAAAGAAGAAGAAAAGAAGCTAGATGAAGTTGTGGCCCTGATCGCTAGAAGAGAAAAGAGAGGTAAGGGTAACTTTGAAGGAAAGTTACCTTTATTTTTTTTTCATGCAATAAGATAGGTCATTTTGCATCTTGATGTCCTACAAGGGTTCCAAAGCATAAACGTAAGTTTTTATAAATCTAGGTATCCGAAAGAAAAGGAATTTTATTATTCTAGTGAAGGTGTTGTTGATGATGAAGGTGTTTACTATAATGAGATTGGATTTATTTCTATTAAGGATAATAAAACCTTTACATGAAGAAAAAACCTTAGTATCCTGTGCTGAAAAGAAATTTGAATGAGTTATTGATAGTGGTTGTTCACATCATATGACTGGAGATAAAATAAGTTTATTAATCTAAAAACATATGATGGCGGTGTTGTAAGATTTGGTGACAATACTCCTAAGCTTATCATTGGAGTTGGATTTATTTCTCTGGATGGAACAACGAATTCTGATAATGTATTGCTTGTTGATGGACTTAAGCATAATTTGTTGAGTGTTGGACAACTAGTGGACAAGTGTTATGAATTGCAATCCATTCATGGGAAATGTTCTATCAGAAGTAACGTGGGAGAATTGATCATATCTCATACTAAATCTAGAGGTAATGTATTGTAACTAAATACATTTGAGGTTTCTTATTTTATTGCAAAGGTTGATGACAGTTGGTTATGGCATAAAATAATGATACCAAGCCTGCAAAAAACATTTAATAGAGGTGAAATAGAATAGAATAAATAGAAATACACAAATATTTGTTAACTTGAATCAAATATTTGATAAAGAATATAGATATTAAAAACTACAAACAATAGTAAAATAGAGATGTAAGAAGAGAACCAGAGATAAAAGTATGCAATTAAACAGTTAAGAAAACTAGTGATCAGAACTGAGATATGAAATATGACTAATGTACACCTGCAAATCTACAAAATAATGTTAGAAAATAACCTTGTGTTTCTCTCAAATCTGGGAAAATTTTAGAAAACTGCTCAAGAGAAAATAAAATTGAATGGTTCTGCACAAAACCCAGATCGTGGTTATTTTAGATTCACTCTTATCTATGCATAATATTGAATGCAAAGAGAGGGAGATACAATCCAAAAAACCTTAGGAAAAGATAAATTAATAGAAAGATTAAGATATAATAAAGAGATTATATATATTACAAATGATGAGGAGAAATCTGTAGATCAAATGTTTGAGATCAAATAAACTTTGAGATAAAAATAAGCCTACACAAACAAGAGAAATATGTAACACCTTGCGGTTTTCCCGACATAGGTGAAAATAAAAAATAGATTGCAATGGGTTTGGCTAAAACTGGCCAAACCCAAAAAAAGTTCAAAATCTACTCTTTGGTGGCAAGGCATCCAAAGAGGGTTAGAAAAAAAAAAATTGATGTAGGAGCATCCTGGGTTTAAAAGAAATCTTGCATCATCCAAAGTTATTTTTTGATTTCTTTTCAATTAAGGGATATTTTGTGCAGAGTTACTATTTATGGAAAGTTACTATTTTTAGTAAGTTTTCCATTTGAGCTTAGAATGTTCTATTTTATTTCCTAGAGACTCACTTTGATTGTATCATCTTGCCAGCAAAGTTTCATTTCCAGATCAAGTCTAGTTTTCTTGATATTGGATATTTTTGGTATTGGTAGCATAGTACAGAAACTTCAAACTCAGTTTTGAAGGATCTGAATGGGGTTTAACTTTGGGTGACTGGGAAAGCCCAAGTTAGGTGTTGTAGAGAACTTCATGGTATTTCTGAAATGGGGTTACATCGGCCCATCGGGTCAACGGTTGATGAGTTATGGTCTCCAAAAGTTGCGCTACCTGAACTTGAAAATGTTAAAGTTTCTTCAAATTTAATCCTTGGGTTGCGAAGTTGTTTGGGCCTACTCGTATGTAATAAAAATGAATAATAATATCTTAGAGATGGTCAGCCTCAAACTTTAGGGTTTAATTTCTAGAGTCTTCTTGGGCGGTTAAAATTGCCTATATATTGAAGGCCTGTAGCATTGTCTAGGGCAGTTATGGGTTATGCAGTTGGTGGATCTGGCATGCAGATTATTGTAATAAAATGCCCATGTGGTTGTGCATGTTGCATTTTTGAAGGTTCATGTTATATTTTAGAATATTATAATTTCATTTCATGGTGGATAATTGAAATCCCATTTCCTGTCTTTTACAAATCTTGTTATTCTCGATTTTGTTGTGTGTTTGTGTTAATAAGGGGAACACACTTCATCACGTGGTATCAAAGCAGTAGTTCTTGAGTGTGTAGATAGATTTCCGACTCTGAGGTAGTTTTCACCTAGACTATGGTTGTGGGTTTGTGTGGTAAGAGCTAAAAATGCCTCCACAAAGGAACTGTGGCACAAGAGTTGCAGGTGTGATAGAAGAGGGTTTTAGTGTCCCCCAGCGACAAGTGCAAGCATTGCAAGAGGATATGTGTAGAGGAATGAATATTGTGGTTAGAGATGAAAGTGAAGAGGAATCTAAAGAAGAAGGACAAGGTAACCAGGAAGCACAAGAAGCGCTTGGAAATCCTGAAGAGGATAGGCTTTTGAGGGCCATTTTCAAGATTGGAAAGAGACCTAAGATTGCAGTTCCTACATTTTAAGGAAATCTTAACCCAGAGGAGCTGATCGACGGCCAAACTAAAAGGCCATGCAAAAATTTGGTGGAAAGAGATTCAGTTGGAGAGGAATAGAAGAGGAAAGGAGAAAATCACAAGAAGGGACCGAATGGTGGAGAAGTCAAAGAGATAGTTCATTCCCTTTGATTATGAGCTAGATCTGTTGAGAAAAATGCAAGGGTTGAAACAAGCAGGAAAATGTGTGCAGGAGCATACAGAAGAGGTCTATCGAGCCCTCATTAGAACAAGTAATGCAAAAAATGAGAAGGATAAAGTTGCCCATTGTCCTTATGGATTACGACCAAGTATTCAAGATGAGTTGAGTCTAGTTAGAAAGACCAACATTGAAGAGGCATACCATTTTTCCCTAAGAGTGGAAGAGAAGCTGAACAAGAAGTTTGAATGCAAGCAAGATGCAAGAGGTCGTGGTAGATGATCTGGCAGATGGTCTTATGCAGGCCAAAATGAAGATTAGAAAAAGTATGATGATTCAAGTAGTAACCAGAATTAGAGGGAAAATAATTACAATTGTCCCCATGATCAAACTAATAGGCATTAGAGAGGAAGAGGAAGAGGGAAAGGTCCAAGAAGATGCAGTTTTCATGGGACATGTTTCCATTGCAGAGAAGGACACCGAGCCTATGAATGCCAACAATGTCAAGGAAGGATGAATAGGATGAATGAAGGCCATGCACAAGTTGTGCATGTAAATGAAGAAGATCAATCATAACACTCAGATGATGTTGAGAGAGGAGAAACCCTAGTTGTCAGGAGCATCTTGATAAATGAAGAGAAGGGCTCAGATCAGAGGAAGAGCCTATTACAAACTAGATGCAAGTGTGAGGATAAGTGTTGTGATGTTATTATTTTTGGTGGAAGCACTAATAATCTGGTATCAGAAGAAATGGTCATAGAGTTGAAGCTAAATAGGGAAAAGCACCCATTCCCATACAAAATTTCATGAGTGCACAATGACTACAAGGTCCTGGTCAATGAGTAGTGCTTAGTGAAGTTGAAGATTGAAAGTTACTGAAATGAGGTACTTTGCAATATCATCCCCATGGATGTATGTCATTTTTTTTTGGGAAGGCCTTCAAAGATTGACAGGGGTTCCATACATGATGGTTATGCTAATACATTTTCTTTGACAAATGATGGAGTTTGACATAAGCTGAAGCCATTGAAGGAAATAGGAGAAAATGTATGTAGTAATGCAAGAATATGTTTAGTTGGTGGAAGAAATTTCTTAGAAGGTATGAGACATGAGAATATGTGTTTTTCTCTAATTCCAAAAGTGGTTAACGAAGAAGTAGAAGATGTACCTATAGAACTTGCAGACTTGTTGGAGGTGTTTCATAATATTGTTTCTAATTTTGTACCTGATGGATTACCACCAGTGAGAAAGATCAGTCATAATATAGACTTGATCCTAGGGGCTAGTTTCAAAACAAGGCATCTTATAGGATGACTCTGGTAGAGAGTGCAGAATTGAACAAACAAGTGCATGAGTTATTGCAAAAGAGATTGATCTGAGAGAGCTTGATTCCATGTGTTGTACTAGTAGTACTAGCACCAAAGAAAAGTGGAGAATGGAGGATGTGTATAGATTCTCGAGCTATCAATAAGATCACTATCAAGTAAAAATTTACCTTGCCAAGAATGGATGATATTATGGATTGTTTGACTGGAGATGAGTATTTCACAAAGATAGATCTAAAAGAGTGGATATCACCAAATTAGGATCAGAGAAGGAGATGATTGGAAGACAACCTTTAAGACAAAGGAGGTCTTATATGACCAGTTAGTCATTCCTTTTGGGCTAACCAATGCACCAAGCACATTCATGTGGCTCATGAATGAAGTATTGAAATAATTTATGGGTAAGTTTTTTATTGTGTACCTAGATGATATTTTGATTTTTACTAAGACAGTGGAAGAATATATGATGCATATTCGTAAGGTGTTTGAGAGGTTAACGGAAGAGAATTTGATGATTAATCTTAAGAAGTGCAGTTTTGTGAACAAGGAATTTGTGTATCTAGGATTTGTAGTCTTAGTAGAAGGTCTAAAAATGGACCCAAAGAAGGTGCAGTCTATCCTCGAATGGCCTACCCCAAGGAGTTCTATAGAGGTAAGACATTTTCATGGTGTGGTTAGATTTTAAATACATTTGATTCAAAGTTTCAGTAGTATCTATGGACCCTTGAATGAAACAATGAGAGGGGATAGGAAAGAGTTTAAGTAGACTATAGGGGTAGATAAGGGTTTTTAATTGTTGAAAACAAAAGTTTTAGAATAGCCTATTTTAGCACTTCCATATTTTAACAAGGTGTTTCAAGTAGACTATGATGCTAGTGGTAATGCTATTGGAGAAATTTCGAGCCAGGAAGGTAAAGCCATTGCTTAATTTAGTGAGAAGTTGAATGATGCAAAGAGAAAATATTATGTTTATGATCATGAGTTCTATCCTATATGTTGGTGATATTTCTTATTTAGCGGTTCTCCAAGTTCCTTGTCCTTTTTCTGGTTCTGGCCTATCCATTTCAGTCCCTTCTTGTTCAGTCTGGCTTCAACTCTGCAAATTTTTAGGTTTTCATGCTTATTCCTTTGCCAAAATGGTCAAAACCTTGAAAAAACCCTAAAGCCTAGTGTTAAACAATGCATGTTTAAACCCTTTTCCATGTCTTATATTTCCTCGTTACCTTTTTCAAGTCACTAAAGGCATGTGCTTTAAGTCAGGTCGCTTGATTGCTTTAACAGGATCGAATATGCTAAAACATCTCCCGACTTCGCTTTTGCCTTGTGTCGCGTAGTCTCTTGAGGAAACATAATATTCCATCTATGTCTCAAGACTTGGCGATCTCTCTTTAGTCGGGTTGTCGCTTGAATTCCATGTTATAAATCTCTAAAAAGAATGGGACCCGCCTTAGTTGGGTGATCGCGAGAAGAGTCAACAGGTCAAAGAAATGTCTTCCGACTTCGCGATTCACTTCATGTCGCATTGTCGCTGGATCTGCTTGGTCAAACAGTTAGGCTTTCCTTCAGTCACGTGATCTCATGAAAATTGGTGGTTAGTGGATAACAGTCACGACTCAGTGACTAACAGTTTCATGCTAAGAGATTTCCCTCAGTCGAGATGTCACCAGATCAGGGTGGTGAATCAGATTTCAAGTGTGCATAAAGAGGACGAAAGAAAAGACGATATCTGTCACAGAGCTAGTGGTTGTCACGAGGTCGCTATAAATAGAAAAGGGAACGTGCTTCAAGTTAAAGGTAAAGACACAGGAGCTCCCGACTAAGCGACCAAAGAGATCATGAAAATAAGAACAACGGCTTGTCGCATAGTCTAGAGAAGATGAATGAGTTAAGGTTAACTCCCCGCGACTTAGATTTTTTCATGGTCGCCTAATCGCTGGAAAGACTTGGGTTAGCCGAGGTAAAGGAATTAATTGTCACCAAGTCTGAAGATCAGACCATGGTTAAGAGAAAATGCTCGCGACAAAGAGACCAATGGTTGGTCGCGAGGTCGCAGGACTTCAAATTTGAAATTTTGGTGGCAGATTTGGCACTGGAGCGTTTGTCCATCATGATTTCTCTGTGCTCGTGTTCCAGGATTAATCAGAGAGGTTTCAATTGTAGAAGGCCATGCACAGAGAGTCTGTAGATCCCATAATTTGATTTTTTTCAATGTCGGTGAAGAAAGAAAGATTCAGAGGCATGGAAAAAGATGCAGAATCCATTCAGAAGTTATTTCTCTCAGTTGCAGCTGGCAAAGGCATGGCCATGATAGAGGACTCATTAATGAGAATTTGAGCGGCAGCCGTCAGGGGTCACTTCTCATCTTGAGAGGTTATGGTTAGTTGGTGAGAATTAATGGCGAGGTATACTTGCAGAGTTGGGCTAATGAATCCAAGCAATGTCTACAGACATTAAAAGAGGATTGATGACCAAATTTGATGGAAAGATCAGAGATTTTCAAAGGGAATTGTGATAGATTTTCAGAGATATTTTTAACAGATGAAATCAGATTTGGAAGCTTCTCAGTGGGAAAAGGAATGAGATACTTTAATAAGACATATCAGATGTTTTCTGAGGCAGGTGAAATTGAAAAATTGACTAAATAATCAGATCTTTTGGAAAAGAAAAAAGAATGAGTAAAATCAGTTCTGAGAGAAAGACATGTGTCAATTGCCTAGAAGTTTTAGGGTTTCTCCCTCTTCTATATATTGACTTCTTTTCTCAGTTGTAACGGTTCCTTTTTCTCTACCGAGAGAAGGTCCCTATTGGTCTTGGGAAATTTTATTGTAAGTTATACTTCTGTATCTTTGTATATTTTGGAAAGCTTCTTGTCTGGATATGTTGAAGTAGAATACAGTAATAGAATACAGTGTGGTTTTCCCTCTTTCATATTATCTTGTCTCTTTGCATTCTGTTTGTGCTCTAGTGTGTTTCATCTGTAAGGAATTTGAAATACACTAGCTATAAGGTAGTTTGTCTAATTATTTATGAGTTCCTTTCAAGGAGAGGACTAAGTTTCATAGATGATTTCAGAGAGCA
>MU223052.1:548428-566890 GCA_018584345.1 Thuja plicata | reverse complement strand
TATATATATATATAACTTCTTATCCTCATCATTTTAGAAATATTAACTTTCATACTAAGAAACAAAATCTAAGAAATATTAAGAGATAGAGGTATACATTTAAATTTTAAGAGAGAGATTCAAAATTTTGGAGATAGAGAGATAAGTTAGAAAGAAAATTTATAAATGCCCCTATATGCATATGCAAGTATTTATTTTCCTTTTTTTCTTTATTCTCAACATACTAATTATCTAGTTGCAACCATTTAGTTTAGATACCATTTAGAAAATAAGATGCATATATTGTCATGTATAATGACCCTTTTGAAAATAATAACAAAATTTCACACAACAAAATTTCCATCCATAATAAGAAACCATTTTCTATTCAAGTTCATGAATACTAAAATCTGAAAGTTCGTAGCTACAGGATCACAAGTTTATACTTTCATTTCCAACCATATGATCTCTTTTTTTTTTTATATTTCTCCCTAAGAACATACTTTCTTTCAATGCCTCAAAGGCCTTTACATACAGAAATAGAGATGTGCAAAAAGAACAAACAACAAATCTCTTTTCTTCAATATGCAACTCTATCACTTCAAGTAGCTCCAAGTTCTACAAATCTGCATCACAAGCAAAGGGAACACAAGAAACCATAGGCTGCTCACCACCAAACCTAGGCCTCTTATGAGGCCACCCCTGAGCATGGGGAACCAAAAAAAGGTGGGTAACAAACATACTAACAACAACAACACATGGAGGAAGGAAAAAAAAACACACATATTACTCCCATTCTAACAGCAATCACAAAGGATCACACAAATGACCCTACATTGGGGTTAAGTGGACCAAATACCCAAGGGAGAAGGCCAATCCCAAAACAAACTAAAATCAAGCCCTCTTATGGCTTAAAAAAGGATAACTTCCAACTCAATATCAAACCCATAAATTCATCAAAATATCCTTATGTCTCCCAAGAAAAACAACAACCAAGGATAGCTTCATGGAGCCCATACTCCATGATTTTTTCCTCTCCTCCTTGAGGAGAGACTCTACACCAAGGGCTGTCAAACTCCTTCACCCTAAAGGCTGCTCTTGCCTCCCAAGGGTGAGTGAGCCTTGAGACTCCCATTAACAACATTTGAAAGAAAAGAAACAATACACATAATTCACCAAGACATAGAACTTGACTACAAGAACATAACTACAATACTCAAAACAAAGCACACTACATTCATCTTTCTTGCAACACAAAAATAGAGAAACAAGAATGGAGATGCAAAATGTCCACCAACCTAGATCCAAGCTTATGGAAAGAAAGTTGAAGTAGAGCTCCCTTTTAGCCTAAGTCCACTTTTTCTAAGTCACCATCTCTAGCTAAGTCTTTAAGTTAGAGAGTGGGTGTTCAAACTCTCCAACATGGAGAGTCACCACTAAAAAGGCCAATAGAATAGAAGGATAGCCCTCTAATTGGTCTCTCTTCCCTAAACTCTTACAAATTTCTAAAAATAGTGTTGGCAAGTTTACTCCTATAGGACATATGACTATTTTTGTGTTGTCATTATGGCAACAAAGTCATATTAAGTTTCTGTCATGAAAGACAAAATGACTAAGTATGGAAAATAGGACAAAAAGAGATATACAAAGATTAGTACATTAGCGTACATGTTAGACATCGAATCAGAGTATGCATTTTCAGATATATGTTCTATGTGATGTCTACATACTAATTCTAGATACACATGGTACGACATGATAGTATGGAGAAGTTATAGACAAATTAGTACACCAGCAGTCCAGAAGACAGAGCATGGAAGCTGACTAGTGTTTTGATCAGCGTGAATTATTTTGTTATGTAATGGCCAAGCACCCTTGATTATATGTTTGTAATGATTTAATTAGTATTTTTGTAAACACGCTTAAGCCAACTTTCTCGGAAGTGTTGTGTATTATGGTTTAGGGCTGACCATAAGTCTTGTTTTGGGTCGCGTTTATTCGGGTATGAACATATAAGTATGTAATGTAAAGTTATGTTAGAAGTGTTGAATAAGATGTATGAGAAAGATATAGAAGAGTAGTATGATGAAGTCAGTAGGAGATAAAGCTCTTTAAGAGAGTAAGAGCATTCACGCATACACGGAACTGATTAGACAATAGTGTCATCACATCAAAACACTTTTGATATAGTATATATCAACTATCATAAGGTTGTAGCCTTCATATTATTGGGTAGTGAGCCTAGGCAGTGAGCCATATACCTTTAACAGGGTTTTGTAAAAGACTCCTAATAGGGTCAGACCTTTAACAAGGTCATTGTACTTACACTGTAAATACTTGTTCTAACAAGGCAAAGGAACTTTAACAGGTTCACTATACTAGTATAATATTTGTGGGTACTAACTCCCACTGGGGTTTTCCTTTGATCAAGGTTTCCCCATAATCATATCTTTTCTTATGAGTTCTTGTGTTAAGCTTCATTGAATGAATGTTTTGATTTATGTTAAAGTGCAGAAATATAATTAATAAACAAACACTGATTCACCCCCCCCCCCCCNCTGATTCCCCCCCCCCCCCCCTCTCTTAGTGTCTCTAACAATTGGTATCAGAGCTTTGGTCCTCTGAAAGAAAGTTTAACCACTTGAGGAGATTATGGACTTAGCCGAAGCAAAACATTTGAAAAAGAATCTTGAAGCAGCTCTTGAAGATCTTGATAGATCTGAAAAAGAAAATGAAGAACTGAGACTAAAAGTTGATGGCTCACAAATGCTTATCAAGAAATTGAGAAAAGATTTTAAAGATTGTTCTACAAGTGATTTAGGGAAAATAGTCAAAAATCTCAATGAAGAGAATATGTCTTTGGAAGATAAAATTGAAAATTTGGATGAACAGCTAACAGACAGTCAAATTGCTATTGAAGAAAAGATCAAAGAAAGAAAACAATTAGAAGATAAACTCTTGAAAGAAAACATGGAAGTGTTGGAATTGGAGAACATAAAGAAGAAGATGGAATCTGAATTAACAGAAGCAAAGGATAATATTGATAAACTCCACACAAGTTCTGATTCACTTCAATCTCAGCTCAATGCACAAAAGCTAAGAGGCAACACTACTTGTCTTAGATACAGTGTAGTAAAAAATTGAAGACAATCCATTATTAGAAAGAAAGAAAGCACATGAAGAATCTTCAGAAGCAAATAAATTTGAAAATGTTGCAGAGATTAAAATAGATCCACCTAAAGGGGAAATCAAGCAAGTTAACAGAACTTGTTATGCATGTAACAAATATGGTCATTTGGCAAGAGATTGCAAAGAGGTAAGACCTTTCAATGGTTATTGTTACTCTTGTAATAAGTTTGGTCACAGGGCTATACATTGTAGAACAAATGAAAGAAATCAGTCACAGCAAAATCAAAGAAGAATGAATCAAAACAATCAGAGAAATCAACCTCAAAGAAATTTGTAGAACACTACATGTCAGATATGTAACTACAATGGACACACAATAAAACAATATAGCATGATAAACAAGAACATCAGAACTCCTATCATTTTTCACATATGTGGAAAGGCTAGACATATCTCAAGGTTTTGTAGATCCAGAACTCAAAAGAAAGAGGATCCTAATAAATCACTATTTGAAGAAGAAGGAGAAGTCAGGTTTGTTCAAGAAAAACAAGATTAAAGCAAAATTTGGGTTGAAGTAAAGAAGGAAAATGATGTTAACAAAGTAGTTGATCCATCCACAGTGGACGCACCCTCTTCTTCTACTTGAATAGAATTTCTTGGTCCTAGGGGGAGCTATTCTAGCTCTGGACCCCTGTGCGGCTAGTATACTCACGTCTGAGTATGCGCCTATGGATTCATGGTTATGAGAACATGATATTGCAGTATGCATGCATGCATGCATTATCTCAAATTCATCGTGATCAAAGTTGCAAATTCTCTGAGTAATTTGTGTATGGTTGCAAACATTAAATGTAGTAGCTTTTATAAAAGAACGTAAATGTTTGATCTTCTTCACACTTGCATTGGAGATCACAGAATTTGGAGATCACTGGAGCACTGAGCATCAAATCATGGAAGCATAACAGATTTGGTAGTTAAGAAAATAGATAAGAAGTTGAAATGGAACCCTAGCAGTCACACCATTTTGAAATTTCATGAAACCCTACTTAATCAAGTTCCAAGTAAGTATGGCAACCCCAGTTTTTTTTGACATTGTTGAGAGGAAGAGATTTATTTTTAAGAAGCATCCACTCAAGTCAATTCTAGATGATGTTGAAGGAGTGTTCTCCAAAACCCCACTCAGAGTTGTGCATGTGGAAGATATCCATGCATACATTTACTGTACTTGAAGGAAACAATAGGAGATATCAGCATAGCCACTCAGATGGGTTCTATGATGAAACCAAACTACACATTCAAGGATGAGTTCACATACTTGATTGATAACCCTATCTTCAAATAATCTAATGTGCATGAGTTTAATGAGCCAAAATGGGTGAAGATTTTGCTAAGAAGAATACATGATGACCTTTACTAGATTGGTGAGGTTCCTATTCACATCACTATAGACTTAATACATGTATTAACTGGACTAGTTCTTCCTACTGGCAAGGATGTCAAGAAGCAAGTTGAGCAAGTTTTCTTATCTAGAAGTGACAAGTGTGGGATGACAGTTGACCCTATCAAGGAACATGACATAAAGATTCTAACTATGATACTTGGGTATAAGTTTCAGCAAGCAAGCATGTTAAATAGTGTCTATGCAGCAACAGTCCTACCAGCTATCAGAATGGTGAAAGATAACACTCAGTACAATTTGTGTGAGATATTGCACGCTCAATTGATTGACAACATTCAAATCATCAAGCATGATAGGAGCAAGACATTTAGGTTTGGATCTTTGATCATCTACTTATACTTCCATATTGTTGGAAAGGTTGCAAACCTTTACCTAGATAGGAGAAAACCCACAATGTCTCAAATTTCACTTAAAGCCACTTTAAAGAGCAGTGTGAGGGATGCCATGGATATGGATATCAAGACATTTAGGATCAAGATGCAGAAAAGGTTCAGATTATCTGAGAAGATAGTTGATAAATATAAGGATACCATATGTTTCATGGTAGAAATAGATTGCACCTTCATGGAGGCAGTTCAACCTAGAACCAAATGGATTCATCCTCTTGGTTATGAAGTGGAGGAACATGTGTTAGAAGGATATGCACAAGTTCTATTTTCTGCGCCCAAAGATCCTAAAGAGCCAAGGTGTGGCACTTATAGAGAGAAGACTAATGAGGTTGATACTATCTTATGTAGTGCTAATAATAAAAGGAAGGCATCCATAATTAAATCTAGCATTCTAAAAAATCGTGGGGTTACACAAGAAGATTTAAACAAAGAAAAGGAAGCCAAGATTGCAAAAGAACTTGAGCAAGTTCATGCACAAGTAAAAATTGAGAAGACTGATGACATTCAGAAGAAGAAGAAGAAGAAAAAGAATGAGGAGAGCACCTCTGCGCCCTCTACCACTATTGAACTAGACTCATCTCCACCTTTTGTACCAAGAAAGAAACCTAGAGGAAGAAAACAAGTGCCTACAAGTCATCCATCCTCAAGGACTACATGGAGCACAGTAAGAAGTACTCAAGCTCATCCTGAGGTAGGTTTCAGACCTAGTCTAGATGTATTAAGGAACAGGATTGTGAATGAAGGTAGACTAGATACAATTGATAAAGTGTATGACAAGTATCAAGAGATTGCTAAAACTGAGATACACTCTATCATCATATCTCATATGATTAAGTTTAAGAAGTCAGTTCTTGAACTCAAAATAGTGATATCGGTTAAGTTATGGAACATACTGGAGATCATGAAGAGACATGAAATTGAGGAAGACATGAGGATAAGAGAAGAAACATTGGATAATCTTCTCCCTATATTCTCACATGATGAGAAGGAAATTCTATTAGATCTGCTGAAGCCTCGTCTCAGAACCAAGATGAGGACTCTTCAGATTATGAACAAAGAGTGTGAGCATATAGAAAAAGAAACTAAAAAGGCATTTGCACAAGTGTTTATGGATAGACACATCTATCCATAAATTATGCCTACTACAAAGGTAACTCCAGATCCTCCCAAATAGGTTACAGAACCAGTGATTCAGATAGCACCTATAACAGGTCCATAGGTTTCAGCGCCCTTAGTGACAATAACTTCTGATATAGAAAAAGACTCAGAAGATACTATAGTGGTTGATAATATAAATATATCCATGACAACATCTCACAAAGACATGGACAAAGTTGATAAAGCATTTTTAAGCACTAAAGAGATGTGCACTGATGATACATCTATACAACAAGATGAAGTTCCCTCCAACGATCCAATTGACTTGAATGAAGAAAAAGATATCTAAGATAATGAGACACCAATCAAAGAGATACCAGTAAATAGTGAATGCATGGATACCAGTCAGAATACTATATTCTCATCATCCACTCAACCATCTACTTCATTGTTGTGAAGGTTAACTCCTGATTCAGCAAGTTTGGATGCATGGGGAGAAGAAGACTTGATCAAGATCAACGCTCTTGCTATGGAAAAAGAAAAAGAGAAACAAGTGGTGAGGAACCCTCACTTTTTGGAATCAGTGAACATGTTGAATGACTTAGTACCTATAGACAATAAAGTAGCCAAAGTTCAATCGGTTGAAGATGTGGAAAGCATTCTAACAAACTTCAAATCACATTTTACAAGCCTAGTAGACTCTGCTACAAGAATTGCAGAAGAAGAATATAAAAAGGAGAGACTGAATGAAATGGTAAAGAAATATACCTTAGACTTAAAATCTTTAAATATTGGGCAGCCCATACTAAAAGAGTTGGTAGCTAAAGGAAGGAAAGTCATAGCAAAACTACATGGATAGTGTAAAATTCACCTCTAAGCACATTAAAAAGATAGAAGAGGCAGAGATCATGGTGGACAACATTAGAAAATCAGTTGAGACATCCATGCAAGACATGAACATCTGTAACAATGTCTATCAAGGATAGTTGTACAAGATTGAGAAGGCTAAGTTGGAGATCAGTAAGATAAGAGTAAGACAAACTCAATTGAGAAATGCACTTGCAGCCTCTCTAGCAGTTCTGAATGAGAACATCAAATAGATTGATGCCACCATTGTAATGTATGATCAAGGTCCCTGTATGAATTTCACAAAAATGGAGAAGCTGACATATGCACTATGCACACATCTTCGTACAGTTGATGCAATGAAGGCATTCTGGCAGAAAGAGATCCAATCCCTTCAGATTGCATATCCAGATGTTTATATGGAGTAAGTATCCTGAAACTTACAAGTTTTTGCACACCTTTGTCATTAATGCCAAAGGGGAAGTGATGTATATAGAGAATGTGTATATATGGAGTGCAGTATATATATCTAAGTATCCAAGGTCATGCTCTCAAAATTTGATTTTCGTTCAACTTGGAAATCTCACTTTTAGGAGGGTATTTTGGTCAACTAAAGGCTTCCCAAGGGTTAAAAATGACCCTTACCTATTGGTATAACAAGTGGGCTACCTAAAAATGACCCCAACACACCGCTAGGCACTTTAAAACCCCTCCAAAAAACCACTACAATAGTACTCACGAAAATCAGATGAAGTGAGCACACCTCCATCTCCCAAACCAAGGTATGCATATGGGGATTCACTAATGTACTTACCTAGGTAGGTGGGCACCCATTCTCAAGTGGACATGTCATGAACCAATGTACACACACAAGTGTCAAGTGACACAACAAACATTTACACATCACTAGACACATGGCACATCGACTTGAGCATAAAGCACAACATTAAATAAGAATTTACATTATGAACTTAACACATACATTGAAACAATTTACTTTCACAAAATAAATCACGATACAACAAGATCTTGTCTCTCAATAGATGTGACCTTGGCTTTACTAATTTCACTTATAATTATGTTTGGTTCCCCAGATAAAATACCATGGTCACATACCTGCACACTCAATTCAAATATTAGTAGTCTGAGAAGATAAATATTCATCATAAAGAAATAAGTAATATTCGAAACTTAAGGGAACACCAACATACTAACTTTATTACTTAAGATCGCAATAAATAGTAATTTCATTAAAGCATATACATAAGGTAAGGTTTAAATTGCATTATATCTAAATTTAATATCCATTTCTAATAATTCTCCTATCATCAATAACCCATAACATAACCATAATGTTTTTCCAACAAAATTTTCTCAAAATAAATTTCCATAATAGAAACATAATATAGTCCATAAGGTGCATCATAAAGTATCATGTATCCAACATCCAAAATGATCAATCCATGACATAAAGCATAAAATCCAAAAGGTCTGTAGTGCATCAAAATGTAAAGTATCATATGCTTAATCTATCATAAGCAAAAAAATTGGAAAACTACGATGGGGTTCAGGGTGAGGCCTCAGAAGGGGAGTGATCGCAGGAACACTAAATAACATATTTGCGTGATTTATTACCTGGTTTTTATAGAAATGAAGATTTGAAAATGATACACCTTTTAGAATTTTGATCAAGAGTTATGAAACCCCTTTCCATTTTTGTCAAAGGGGAGAGATTCTATGTTAAATTATATAGTGTTTTGGGAGAATTGTGTTGATGATATTGAGAGAGATCACTTTTTGGGTTGATGGATTTTCCCACATGTTTCCACCAATGCCAAAGGGGGATATTTTTGGATATTTTTTTAATTGGGTACTATAGATTTTATTGGCATTCATGTTTTTTCACTAATGTCAACATATATTTCTGAGGAAGAAAAAACTGGTTATTACTGTTGTATGGTGACTCACAAAAGCATATGTATAATATACAGATGAATCATAATGCGAAAAGATGGGGATATGTATAAGGATGTATGATGATCTTATTTATAAGGCCACTTGGCTTAATATTTTATATTGGATGAGTTACAAAAGTTTTGGTAAAGACTAGTTTTTAAACTATGACAATGATAATTGATAGAGTGAGTCTCTTTGTTTTGAGTATATCTTATAGGTGATGATGATTTAGGATATGCAAGATTAAGGGATTCTAGAAGACATGTTTAGGAATACTCATGATGGGTATCAAGTTGTATCAATCTTGTTGATATCAGTTGTGTTGTGTATTCTGGAGGAGACCTATCTGGAGCCGACTTCAGAGATGTAGCATATATTGTGTATTGCTAGCATGGATTGTAGATCTTGGATTATATATGATGTATTGTAATTGATGTATACTTTCTTTAGATATCATGTGTATCTTAGTAAGGGGTTAAATAATTATTTGTATATTGGGAAAGCTTAATTGGCCAAATTAATCAATTATTGTAATAGGGTATATATGAGTGATCTTTTATTTAGAATAGATGTATGTGTGTGTATGAAGAGAAGGTGACTGATAGATAAGTGAGGAGGTTGAGAAGCTTTATTGATTTCTAGATGTAGAGAAGTGGATATATTCATTGTACTTCATTGGAAGTGACTAGGCAAAGAGTTTCTATTAGATAGTTCACTGGGTTGTAAATCCTTAAGGGTGGCTTTAACCATCTTTGGGTAGTGGGCCTGGGTAGTGAGCCCAATGTTACTCTTGACTCCTAACAAGGTCTATCCTTTAATAGTAAATATGCACTGTAATGATGTAATAAGCTCCTAACATGGCTCAATCTTTTAACAAGGATAGTATACCCTCAATACATCATTTTTGGGTGCTAATTCCCACCAAGGTTTTACCTTTAACAGAGTTTCCTTGACAACAAAGGATTATTTTATTGTGTTGGCATCTATTGTGTTATCATTTGATGTAGAATTTCTGTTTATAAATTTTAATGTTTAATAATATTTCTCACAACTAATTCACCCCCCTCTTAGTTGTGTTGGTGGACTGTTATCCCTAACAAATATACCTCGGTGTTTTGTTCTATTGTTTGGTGGGTCATAAAATATACATCAATAACACTCTATGAAGCTCCAGATTGTGTTTGGGAGAAGCTCTAGATCACTGCAAATTAGTTTGTATTTTTTAGTTGAAGTCATAGTTTATTTATGAGTTTATAGTTTTTCATTTTACAAATAGTTTGTCTTTCATATCTTTAGCTCTTGTGTTTTCTCCATTTATTTTATTCTGTTGTGCATCCCCAAAGAATTGAAATAAGAGTTTTCAAGGTTTATGCTCTGCCCTATTTTGCAGATTTTAGTTTTTTGCATGGTATCATAGTTCCCCTTATGGGAAGATTTGTATTTATAATTTGGTATCACAACATTTTTGTTTTGTTTTCATATTTTACAGATATTCTAAAATATTTACATGGTGTAAGATCTATTTGACCCTAAATCCTTGTGATATTGGGCATTTGTTTATTTGGGCATTAAAATTTTTGTGTAGGAGACATGGTTGGAGATGGAATAAAGCGTTATTAGAAAGAAGCATCCTATAATGGAAAAACTAGGATGTTGGGAAAAGAATATGAAGACCATAATGATTGAAAAATATTTTTAAGAGCTTTTGTTTAGTGGGTTTACAGATATAACTGACCCAACTCAATTTGTATCCCTCATCAACAATCATAAGAACTAGTTGAAGGACAAAAGAAGGAAATATGCTAAAGCATTACGCTTCATATAAGAAAAATTTAAAGAGTCAATATTTTCCAAAATAAAAGCCGCTAACTATGCCAAAGAAGCTTAGGAAGTCCTCCAAATAGGCTACAAAGGGTCTGATAATGTCATATTGGTGAAGCTCTAGATGCTTTAAATAAATTTTGAGGCTCTTCAAATGAAGCACAGTGAGTTTGTTTCAGATTTTAGCGCGAGAGTCTCTTTTTTGATTAACGAGTTTAAGAAAAATGGAGAAACCATTGATGAGTAGAGGATTACATAGAAAATCCTCTAATTTTTTCCCTCAAGATTTGAGACAATTGTGATTGTCGTTTAAGAGGAAAAGGATCTCTCCACATTTATTTTGAACGATTTAATAGATTCTCTTCAAACCCATGAGAAGTGCCTAAATAGGTCTATAACATCTTCCCAAGAAAAATATTTCAAAGATAAATCCAATGTAAGAGGTAGGGGGAGAGGAAGAAATAACTCTAGATGAAACTCGAGACACAAAGGTCGTGGAAACTTGAGCAAAGCAAATGTTGAAGGATATAGCTCAAGATGAGAAGGACACCACAAGGGAGGAAGAACCTCTCAGAATAGATCCAGATAAGGAAATAAGAATAACATCTTGAAGATGAACAATGTGGACTGATTATTGCCATTAATTTGGGCATTATACAATTAAGTGCTAGAAAGAAAATGATCAGTTAAGGAAGAGTGCAAATGTTGCTAATGTAAATGTGGCTAAAGGAAATCAGTCCACAAACTTCATCATCTTTAATATTGGTGAATAAGGAATCCCTAAAGCTTTTTATTTGGACAACGATTGTAGTAACCAAATGAGTGGTAATAATTATTTTTTCTTTCATTGATAAAAATGTTAAGTCTAAAATCAAAATGGGGAACAATGTAACTGGTCTAGTTATGGGAGAAAGATCTATTATGATCCGCACTAAGCAAGGTGAGAAGAAGGAGATACAAAATATATGTTTTTTCCCTTGTATAAAGAACAATATAATGTTTTGAACAACTAATCTAAAATGGATAAAAAGTATTGATGGAGAATCGCCAATGTGTCATTTATGATAAATATGGGATTAAGAAAGTTTTTGTAAGAATCGATTTGATAAAGAACTAGATTTTTTGGATAGAGACATTCTTGTCTTCCTATTCTATAGTTGCACCTCCCAAAAAAACATGTACAACATCAATCATCTATCAAGATCCTTAATGAAGACCCCTTTAGGCTATGGCATCCCAGGTATGGATACTTAGGCTATTCTAATTTCAGTTTATTGTCCAAGAAAAGAATGGTATATGGTTTTCCAAATATAGTAGATTCTAATAGCAAGTGTAAGGATTTCATTTTGGGTAACCAACATAGGTTTCCCTTTAAATGTTGTAACTTTAGATGGGAAAGAGAATGATTGGAGATGGGGCATTTTATTTTAATTGACCCTATGAAAATCATATCCATTAGGGGGTACATATTGTATGCCCTTGACTAATGATTATAATATTAGATCATGGTTTTAGTATTTGAAGCATAAATTTGAAGCAATTGATAAGTTTTTTTAGTTTAAAGGCCATACTAAAAAATAAAGTGGACATTATATTAAAAGTTCAAGAAGGATCTTATAGTCAGTTATACTCCACAACAAAATGGAGTGGTTGAAAGAAAGAATAGGAGCATTGTTCATATGGAAATGAGTGTTTTTAAAGAGAAGGAATCCCAAATGAGTACTGAGAAGAGGTTGTTAAAAGAGTCGTGTATTTGATAAATAGAAGTTCAACGAAGGTAGTTAGTGACAAGATTCCTCTTGAGGCATGGGGAAAAAAAGAGATGAATGGTTGAACACTTGAGAGTGTTTGGGTATGTAGCATATACACACATTCCAAAGGAGAAAATAAAATAGTTGGATGAAAAGGGTGTGAAGTGCATCTTCATAGGCTATAGTTCTTAATTAAAGGCTTATTGATTGTATAACCTCACCAACAAGAAGATCATCACAACTAGGTGTTGAATTCATTTAGAATGATTCATGAGATGGATCGATGGATAAATTTTCAAGAACTTGAAGTAAAGTTCCTATTGTTGATGAAGAAGATGAATATGATGATTATCATGATGATGTAATAACATATATAGAGATCTTCTAATAGATCTTAATGACTCCTGATAGAAATAGGAAGAAAGGCAAGAAGCCACAAACAACCATAGAATTGGCTCTTGGGAGCTCCTCAAATCTCTAGAGTGGTAAACAAAGAGCTTTTGAGATATCCAGACACCTCCTGATAGGGTCTCAATAATACAACAATAGTAGTAGTAGTAGTAGTAGTAGTAGTAGTAGTAGTAGTAGTAGTAGTAGTAGTAGTAGTAGTAGTAGTAGTAGTTATGACCCGACTCTCACCTTTACAATCCCAAGAAAGACAAAGAGTGTAAGGGAGAATTACAAAGATCAAGGGTATGATGAAGATTTTAATAAAAACTTAAATTTTGCATTATGTTATCATAGCGATCTAATTTATTTTGAGAATTTTTTAAAAGAGGAGAAATGGTGTGAGGCCATGGATAAGGAAATAAATGCGATAGATAGAAATAATACATGGGAGCTAACTTATTTATCTCCGAACAAGAAATTCATTGGTGTGAAATGGGTCTAGAAGGCCAAGAGGATTGTTAAAGGAAAAATAGATAGACATAAGGCTCAATTGGTTGTCAAGGGGTGAAAATAGTAGTTTTGGAGAGACTTTGATTAGATGTATGCCTCTATTGAAAGGATGAAAATTGTGTGTGTTGTCATAGAAATTATAGCCCAATACAAATGGAAGTTAATTAAATGTATGTGAAGTCTACCTTCTTGAAAGAAGAAGTTTATGTGGCACAGCCACCTTGTTGTGAATTTTTGGGTGAATAAGATCAAGTGTATAGGCTGAAGAAAGATCTTCATGGGTTGAAGCATTCTCCATGGGTATGGTATAGTAGAATTGAATCATATTTGATGAGAAATGACTTTAGAAAAATTGGTGGTGAGCCCACTTTTTACATCAAGGAAACTAATGGTAATATTTTAAATTTTCTCTTGTATATTGAGAATTTGGGTTTTACTAGGGATAATGATTTTATCATTTCCAATTTTAACTTAGAGGCCATGAAAAGTGAGTTTGAAATGACAAACTTAGGTCTCGTGAGATTTTTTTTAGGCATAGAATTTTAAAAAATGCATGATGGTATATCCATCTCTAGAGAAAATATGTGAATCAGATTTAAGAGAGATTTAGAATGAAAAATATAAAGCCTGCACAAACACCAACAATGATAGATCTTAATTTGAGCAATAACTATTGTAGCATCAACGTAAATTCGACCATGCATAAAGTTTTTTTGGAAGTTTAATATATTTAACAATAACTAGGCTAATATAATGTGTGCAATAACTTTAATTTATAGATTTATGGAGACTCCAAAGGAATCTCATTAGAAATTAGGTAAGAGAATCTTGAGGTATGTGAATGACACCAAAATAAATGGTATTTTGCATACTATAAAAAATCATTTTGGTCAAATTGGTTACATAGATAATGATTGGGAAAGATTCTTGGATGATAGGAAGGGCAAATTTGAATGTGTTCCAAATGAGTCCAGGGGTAATATCATTGGATTCCTAGAAGAAACCCATTTATACTCTATCTAAAACAAATTTTATAGTATGTAGCAGAAAATTTAGCAACATTCCAAGCTATTTGGATAAGAAGAATCTTAGTTGATTTAAAGGAAGAAAAGGAGGATGGAACTGCATTTTTTTGTGGGAATCTTTCCTCAATAACAATGACGAAATTTTTGGGTTTCATGAAAGAAGAAATCAAATTTAAATAAAGTATCATTTCATAGAGAATTTTTTGAGAAGGGTGAAATATGAATGGAATTATGAATGTTTGAGCAGTAGTTAGCAAACATTTTCACTAAGCCATTAGGCAAGGAAAGTTTTGAGGGACATAGAAAAAAATTAGATAGAGTTGATTTGGATCAAGAATGATATTTTTTAATGGCTCAAGAAAAAAGAGAGTGTTTGAATTTGATATTATTATAATTTCCCCTAAGCCTATGTCATTCACACCTAACTATCAAGAGCTTCCAATACTTATTCATTGATGCCCAGATTTCAGCACGCTTTGAAGAATGAAAACCCCAACTAGATCCTCATGTGTAGCAGAGAATGTGCATCCGAAAAACTGAAATTAGGTAATGATAGTAGGTATATCTATATTTAAATTTTTGAGGGTTAATTTTGAATGGAAAACATAGGGAAAAAGGGAAGAATATTTTCTAGTTCATTTTTTTAGTGAAAGAGAATGTATTATGTCTTCTATGTGATTCAGAGTTTGTAGCAGCAATAACTATGTGTGTGAATAAATGTGCATTGAGAGATGATTAATCTTAAAATTATTTGTATCTCTAAGTGAGTAGATTGTAAGAGCTCTATAAATCTCCATATTGTGTTTGGGTGCAGCTCCAGATCACTATAAATTAGTTTGTAATTTTTAGTTGCACTAATAGTTTATTTGCGAGTATGTAAGTTTTCATTGTGAAAATAGTTCGTTACAAATTTAAAAGAAAGAAAGAAAGATCAAATATTGCATATCTCTAGCTCTCTTGTGTTTTATCCATTTATTTTATTCCACTATGAATCCAAATGATTAGGAAAATAGAGTTTTCAAGATATGTGCTATGCCATATTTCGGGGATTTTAGTTTGTTGCATGGTATCAGAGTTCCCCTTGTAGGAAACTTTGTATTTCGAGTTTGGTATTAGAGAATTAGACTGTTTTATTTTATTTTATTGTAGAGACATTATAAAATATTTAAAACATTTGGTTTTAGTGGATCTATCTTACTACACAAATACATTCTTCTGTAACTTTAAAATATACTTTTTGTTTTGTCAGAGACATATACTCTAGTGAAGTATAATAGATGATGGAAAACTAGTTATTTTGATTCCCTTCAATATAGGAATTTTGTTGGCTTTTGTTTAACTTAAATTTATTTCTTATATTTAAATTTTTCACTTCTTTAATATTTACATACAATATCTTTATAATAATAGAAAAATTTCCATCAAACCTTTCTTCAAAGTGGTAGGAATAGAACTTTAAATTTTGACATAAGGAGAAAAATGGTTTCTATTAAATATTATAATTCAAACACTTGAATATTCTTTTTATTGCAATATAGGATTGTGAGAATGTGTAATTAGGCCAAAGATAGCATCTTCATACTTTTTAAAACATTGTTAATAATATTGCAACCTTATATGACTTTATATATTAATTTTAATATTTTTTCCAACAACCTGACATGGGGCCGATGGTGGGAAACCCATCTTGGGTCTCAACATCCTCCAATTTGGTAGATGTAGATGTCATTCCCGTTGATCCTTTTCTGGAGTCAACTAACACCAATCATTCGAATGGGGTTGAAAGGGATTGTTGGTTGTATTTCTTGTTTTTGCTGCTTCGCCTTGTTCCTTGTTTTGCCCCTTTGAAAATTTTCAGGTTTTCATGTCTGAGCCTTGCCAAAATTGCCAAAACCCTAAAAGTACCCTATGTATCCAAGTGTTAAACGATGCATTTGAAACCCTTGGTCATGTCTTATATTTCATTGTTACTTTTTCAATCACTTAAGACATGTGCTTTAAGTTAGGTCGCCTAATCACGTTACCCAGAACGAATATGCCAAATGCTTTCCCGACTTCGCTTTTGCCTTGTGTCGCATAGTCTCCTTATGAAACAGAATATTCCTTCAGCTTCTCAAGACTTAGCGATATCTTATTAGTCGGGTAGTCACATGAAATTCATGTCATAAGATTTATAGAAATGGGACCCACTGCTCAGTCGGGTGATCGCGAGAGAAGTCAAAAATTCAAAATAGTGTCATCAGACTTCGCGATTACTTCATGTCGCATGGTCGCTAGATCGGGCCATGGCAAATAGTTAAGTTTTTCTTTAGTCGCGTGGTCTCGAGATCATATGGCCGTTAAGAGATAATAGTCCTGATTCTGCGACTAACCATTTTATGTTAGCGATTTCCTTCAGTCGGGATGTCACCAGAACAGGAGTAATGACTCAGCGTTCCAATATGCATTGAGTGGACAAATCAACAGATGACATCTGTCATAATGTAAGTGGTTGTCGGGAGGTCGCCAGACAGAGGAAATGGGTTCTACGACCTTGAGACTAGCTGTTCTTTCCCTTTAAGTCACAGGATTGCTGGATGATTTAAGGGAATGTTCATCTTATCAGCGACTTCATGACACCCATCCGATGCAAAGAGAAAATGATCTAATGATGGACGCGTAGTCGGGTAATGAATGTGTCCTATAGAGAAAGTACTCCCGACTTGGCGCTAAGGGGTTGTTGCGATGTCGCCATAAGGACTAAGGGCACATACAAACTGTTAAAGTAAAGTCAAAGAGGCTCAAATGAAGGATTACCCGACTTGGCGACTGGCATTGTCGCGTGGTCTCAGAACAGAGAGATAACATCTAGCGACTTGGAGACTAACTGTAGAAGCCAGGGAAGGGCATTTAGTAGTAGGGTTGCTAGAAGAATGATGAGTTAGGAAGATTTACTCGCGACTTTGACTTCACCCAGTCACCTTGTCGCCAGAAGGAGCTTAGGTTAACCAGAGAGTAAAAAGATAAATTGTCGCCAAGTCTGGGGATTTAACTATGGTTAAGGTCATTTGCCCGCGACTTAGAGATTAACGGTTAGTCGCGGGGTCGCAGGAACTTGAATTTAAAAAGATGGCGGTAAAGTTTACACTATAAATTGCTTAGTTTCCCAGAATCCAGAGGAAAGATAGCATAGCTCGCGACTAAGCGACGATGATGTAGATGAAGTTGTCAGAGCACGGGTTGTCTCAGTTGATGAGGAAAGATGTTTTGCTCAGTTGCAGCAGGATTTCCAAGGTATCAGAGGGTTTCTAATCACAGAAAATCATACATAGAGTATTCTGCCGATATATTGAATAGATTTTTTTCAACGTCGGTGAAAAAGAGGAGATTCAACGTGTTGCAGGGCCGAGCAGAGTTATGGCTGAATTTCCAGAAGTGCCAGGAAGCTTAGAGAAGAAATTCTAGACGATGAGTGAAGTGACACTTGGCACTGCACTGTTCATAGACAAGATGGACAGTTATTTCAAAAGGGAGATGTAGGTGAGCAGACGAGAAAAACTACCAATACTTCACATAAATGCACCATCTACCATCTACAAATTAGATTGTAGTCGTAGGGTCGGGAGAAGAACAACAGATATCTAATTTTACCTTTTTGACTCAGTCACCTCATCGTTTCTTCTCTCTCTCTCTCTTTTGTCTCTCTTTTATCATTAGGGTTAGGGTTTTGAGACCATCTGAAGCTTGTTGCATCCTTAGGGATTCCAAGATGGTCTAGAATCTATATATATCATAAGACTTGTAATAGTTAGGGGTCTTTGATTTTTGGAAAATTTTGTGAAGAAGAGATAATATACTACAGTATTCAGATCTTCTGGATTTCTATCTATCTTTCTAAGCTGTGTAATGTCTCATGTATAAACAAGCTGGATTACATAAATGATATATGGTGCAATTTTACTCTCTTCTATTGTTGTCTTTTTACTTTGTATGTATGTTGTTTTGTGTTAAAGTTTATAAGGTATTCAGTAACACTCTGGTTATAAGGTAACCATTTAATTGTTTACAAGTTTCTTTCAAGGAGAGAATTAAATGTTGTGAATGATTTCAAGGAGCATACTACTTTGTTA